>BQNB010011527.1:12487-81195 GCA_026074375.1 Tanacetum coccineum
AAATCTTTCCAGTAAGATCCTCCTTGGATAAAAACGATCTTTTGTCACCTGCCATGAACGAACCGAAGAAATTGATCTTTTTTGGATTGAAGGGAGATCTAAAACCTAATGATTATCGTCGAATCAAATAAAGAGGGATTTAGCAGATAACAATGAATAACAAACCCTAGATCTCACTAAATCAGATGAATGGTAATTACTTAGAACCAAGAAATCGATTAGAAATCGAAACCCTAATTCTAAAAATCACGTCGAATCTAACAAGAGAGATTAGAGAAAGCTATTATCGATCTACACAAATCAAACGTTATTCGATGAATGGAAATCAAACAGGTTAGACAAATCGATTAGATGAGTGGATCTTGGGAATCGCCATTAATCGCCTCTTTTTTAAACAACTTTTTTAATCCAATAAAAATTGAATCAAACCGAAAATTACTTGGTGATGTTGATTAGGATGAGACCGACCTTCGATGAATGGAAATCATTAATTTATTTTTGAATTATATGAAATAGTATTTGAATTATGAAATTACGAAAGATTTTTTTTTCTTCTAAAATTTTAGATTAGATAACCAATTGCAGTCATGATTAATATTGGTATGCCTTATTCCTACAAAACTTAGATAATAGTCTATTAAACATGAATATCTAATATTTTGGCACTCTTGTATAAAAATGCACTAGTAAGATCAAAGCTCTAATATTTGCTCATAATTTTCACGAGTTAAGATATTCTTACAAAACTTAAATAATTGAAACATCAATATCTCCTATTTTTGCACATATGATATAAAAACTACGCTAGTAAGATCAAAATTTCAATCCATACTCATAATTTACATGCGCAAAGATATTCTTATAAAATTTTAATAATCGTCTATTGAACATCAATTTCTCCTATTTTTGTACTTCTAGAATAAAAAAACCGCTAGTAAGACTAAAGCTTTAATCCTTGCGCATAATTTACACGCGTAAAGATATTTTTATAAAACTTAAATAATCGTCGATTAAACATCAATATTCCTTAATTTTGCACTTCTAGTATATAAAATACGCTAGTAAGATCAAATCATCAATCCTTGCTCATAATTTGCACAAGTGAATATATTCTTGAAAAACTTAAATAATCATCTATTAGATATCAATATCTCATATTTTTGCAATTCTAGTAGAAAAGTACGCTAGTAAGTTCAATGACTCAATCATCGCTCATAATTTGAATGCTTGAAGATATTTTTATAAAACTTAAATAACTTCTATTAAATATTAATATATCATATTTTTGCACTTCTAGTATATAATTACACTAGTAAGATCAAATCTTCAATCATTGCTCATAATTTGTACGTGTGAAGATATTCTTACAAAACGTAAATATATTAGATATCAATATCTCATATTTTTGCACTTATAATATAAAAAATACGCTAGTAAGATCAAAGTCATAATCATCGCTTATAATTTGCACATGTGAAGATATTCTTACAAAACATAAATAATCGTCTGTTAAACATGAATATCTCATATTTTTGCACTTGTAGTATAAAAAATATGCTAGTAAGATAAATATTTGCTCATAATGTGCATGAGTGAAGATATTCTTTCACAACTTAAATAATCGTCTATTAAACATGAATATCTCATATTTTTGCACTTCTAGTATAAAAAATACGCTAGTAAGATCAAAGCTTCAATATTTGCTTATAATTTGTACGAGTGAATATATTCTTAAAAAACTTAAATGATTGTTTATTAAACATCAATATCTCCTATATTTGCATTTCCAATATAAAATATATGCTAGTAAGATCAATGTTTTAATCCTTACTCATAATTTTCACACGTAAAGATATTCTTACAAAACTTAAATAATAGTCTATTAAACATCAATATCTCCTATTTTTGTACTTGTAGTTTAAAAACTGCTAGTAAGATCAAAACTTTAATTCTTGCTCATAATTTGCACACGTGAAGATATTATTTATAAAACTTAAATAATCGTCTATTAAACATCATATTTTGCACACGTAAAGATATTTTTACTTTCGACATCAAATAATCCGTGTTGTGTGCGCTCTGCTATGACATTTTGTTGAGAGGTATACATGGCTGTTAGTTGCCTTCGAATACCATTATCATTACTAAAAGTAGTAAACTCAAGTGATGTAACTTCCCCCCCCGGATCAGTACAAAGTCCTTTTATAGGTACACCACTTTCTTTCTCTACCCGACTTTTATATTGTTTAAAAAAAAGACAAAAGCTTCTGATGTCTTTGGTAAGCATAGTTTTTAGAATTGATATGCCAATAACTTTGAAGAGATCAACAGCTAATAAACTTTCTTCTTATGTACATATTTAAAAGGATGTAAATGCAACTCGCATTCGCATATTATTCACTAAAGTCAATTGTTATTATCCCTTTAGGCAATTTAACTAACAACTAAAATGATTAAATAAAGAATTCTTATTGAGGCTTCTTGTAAGATTCCTATACCTTTACTGAAAGCAAATTTTATATTCCGTATCCCCGATTATATAAAGAAGAACAGATTCCCTACTTATCAATGTCAAGGGTTATAGTGCATAATACAGGTCTAGCTCGGCTTAGTTTAAAAATGAAGGTATGGTTGGAGAGGGCCCTAACTATTAAATATAAATTATAATACATATCAAAGGATCACTGAACAACTGTACATGCTTTAAGTACAAAATTCACATATTTATTTTAGTATCCTGCAGTCTGCACATTGGCTTGAGTTGTTTCTCCTATCCAACTATTTTCGCAATGAAATCGGCATATGCTTTGCTGCTAGCATCAAATTCACCATCCTTAAATTCAGCAATCCTAGTTGTTGACTTCAAAAGTCAACATTATATGTCTCAGTATGTCAATTGTGCGTTTATAAGACTTAATTTACAATATATCAGCTGATACCGTGACATTTTTAAACACTCTTATTGTGGGACGGTCGTTTGGTTCTCTCATTGTGTTCAAGCCTGTTTTGATTAGTTGGTACACCGTTCGTATAATAGAATGCACCGAATCGATTATGTCTCCTAATCAAGATAATACCCTTTGGCTTTAGTTACATTTTAAAAGTAGTTCTTACAAGCATATAGGTTATTTCCCTGCATCACCTACCTTTGTTCAGGCTCACTAACGACTGAAATGCATCCATGAAAAAATAACATCATGATAAATGACTATGAGTTTTATCTATATGTACATTACAAGCTATCAAACCTAAACCACACCTTGATTACAATATTGAAGGGTGGTAACATTATTTGGCTCTTAAAACATACATAAAAAGGCCAATCATGTTGTTCAACCCACCCCCACCACACTCCACAGTCATAAAAGCGAAAAGCAGAAACTAGTATTAAGATTCATTAGAAAAGCCACTTCACATACACCATCTTAAACTAAGCTAGTTAATACGTAGGTTGTAGTAGTCGTAAGTCGTAACCTCTACAAGTGGTACCCGTGGCCTTAAGCACCATCCCACTGCTGCCCTCGTCGTCAGGATGAGACCAATCATCTAAAAAAAGATTTGAATATTTACTTCAGACTAAATCATTATCAAGAAACAAAATTTAAAATAGACCAACTACAGCGTAGAGGTGGAAAACGGGCACTTATTTCAGTTTGCTTTATTTGGGTTGGTATTGTTGGTTGACCCACAACACAAACAGTCTAAATATTCTAATTAAGAGTTTCTGCAACATTTTATATGTATCATAGTTAGCCAGTTTATTACTAAGTACTGACAGCTCATACAGTGACCAAACACGACCTTATTAACATGTTAAAATCGGGTCGAGTTTGACATGCTATACGTACTTGTTATCTCCTACTATATACCATGATAAGGAAATATCGAATCTGAATGAGAATTTAAATAAGCTTATCGATTGTTTAACCTGGATTAGTAGTTCGATTACAATCTAGTAAACAAGAGTTCTGATTTTTACTGTATTGCTTTTGTAGAATGTTCTTTTTAGATTTCTTTGGATCTATGCAAGAGACTTTGCCAATTTCTTAACATTCGGTGCCTTAAACTCCGGTTAAGGCTATGAAAAAGCAAAATAAATCAAAGCAGAAACAAGTTTGCAAAATCAATCTTGAAAATGAGTTAACACACACTAACCTAAACACAAAGAGAAATAATATCCGCAAACCGAGATAAAACCCTGGATGTAATTACAGAACGTATAAAGGGGTCAACCATACCCGACAACTCATCTATATCATATAGCTAGGAAATTGCTCATCTCGCTAGATATTGCTCCCCACGTGGCTTTGAGCTATTCAATTAAATGCTTTCTCAATAGAAAAAATTAAGAATAATAAAAGAAAGTTGATGTACATATAAAGAATAACCTGTCAAAAGCTTTTCGACCAGTGATAAGTTCTAACATGATGACTCAAAAGCTATACAAATCGCTTTGGTAACTATAACTTCCTAACTCGAGTTCAGGGCACCATATCCTGAACTTTGCAACTGATCAAAAAAATTATGTCAACAGCCATTTGACTATATATATAAAAAATTAACCATGTAGTCCTACGAGAAATGAATTGGCATACCTGGCTAATGTTGCAAGATGGTAGTAAAGGAACCAAACCACTATCTGATATAACGGGCGGTTGACAAACCTCATGCAAGTACCTAATGCAGAGCATTTTTATGCAATTTTTTAATAAATGTATTAAACTGAAAGACCTAAAGATTTGTACTTACTCGAGAGCTTTTGCTATTTGAAGTGCCACGTGTACTCGTGAATTCCATGAAAGCTTCTCATGAATTTCATTATTTAAATGCAAAGCTTCATGTAATGTCCCATTTTCACAATACTGAAAAACAAAAAGTCTTTGTCCATGTTCAACACAGTATCCTTCAACTGCGAAGATGTTTTCATTTCGAAGCTTTGACACATTTACCACCAACTTTATAAAAGACTCGTCATTCCATTTCTGAGAAGTTGCATCATCAAGTTTTTTTATCGTTAGTGGCTAAGGCTATTAGAACAGAAAACATTAATAAATATGTTAACATCGCCCCCCCCCCCCCCCCCCCCCCCCCCCCCCCCCCCCCCCCTCCCCCCCCCCACCACCCCCCCCCACTTGAATCCTACTTGTCCTCAAGTAGCCTTTAGAAGTTTATGAAAATTTATCCCTAAGGATTTTTCCGTTTAAGCATTTATTTGATCAATTGCGAGTACCCAACCAAACACCTCACAAAATAGAAAGATGAAAACACTCAAATCACTCAACTAATCTATGTGGTAACATGTAACTAATTCGCTCAATTGCTCGGTCGTGACAAATATTCTATCATAGTCTTGGCAAGGATACAAGTCTCCACTACTAGAGCTAAGGAGTAACAAGTTTATAAAGTAAAATATTTATTTATATAAATATACACTAATTATTTATCAAATAGTTTTTATTATAGGATCTAGGATTGATCATATCTACAATATGTCACCAAAAGTATACCACTACGAACAAGGCAACTGAGCACAACTCTACATGACCGTAACGTACGGAATAGACATGTGTGTTTGATCACATCCTCATTCGAGTTTAACCAAGGGTTAGGATGAAGAATGATATAGGGTAGGGATCTTCTAACTTCTCACCAATTAGTAATTAAACCAACAAGGAGTTGAGAACATGCATACTATGGACCGTAACGACGGATTACATGAATGCTCGTAACACATCCTCATTTCGGTAAAACCTGGGTTAATGATTAGGAAAGGGAAATAAATTGTTGTTAAACAAAAATAACAAAACAAATAGACTAGGTCCAAGATATAAGTTGCTAGACACTTTTTATCGACCGTTACTATGATAAATACACAACTATTTACAAACGTCTTGATCATTGATAAAAAACAACAACCTAAGTTGGTGTTCCCGTAATGATTAACTTCCCAATTAACTCATACTTTACAAAATTTTACAAGACAAGTGGCGATATCTACCACTTTATACAATACTCTACATCGTTGACTTATAAGACTTATCAACGAATAATCGATCCTTCATATAATTTCTTCGGTCTAATCTTTTGCGAAAAAGATTAATCTTCATTTATTTTCGTCTCTTTTTTGTTGACGATTTTTATAATTTTTTCCGTTTTTGTTACACTACATATATACGAAAACGTCGGTGTAATTTCACAATCTTCACGATCATAATAACTCTGAATAATTCCTTCTGGTAATGCTTCATTCCTTTAGGACGATAACATATTGCGTTGGTAGTTAATAATTACCTTGAGTTTGACTACTTTATAAAGTACAATTTGAATGAGATATTTTAGTCTCAACCGTATCAAAGATAGACAAATGTATACACAATACTCGAGAAATACTTAGTTACAATTTAAGAAACTAGCCAATCTGATATAAATGGAAGAATCTAAACAGGTAGGTATAGGTGTAAAGTGTACTGAAACAATAGTTGGTGTAATTCCTAAAGGATTGGGCTCTATCGAGTTGTTCTAGGGTATCTTACTCTTAAAGATGAGAGTATAAAATGTTTTTAAGCGGGGTTAACTAACAAGTGTAGTTAGTTAATAAACAACACATAAAGGCTTTTTGGGTGTAATCCTAAAAATTTACCTATTTAAACAAGTTACTCCATCTAAATCCATAGTACTCATCACTGTGATCTCAAATAGATATATCAAGCCAAGTTCTAAAGTCTACAACATCAACCAGACCACATCCTTATATTTTTGATGGAATTTTAGGGCTAAACATTTAGAAACGGATAGGTTTAAATACTCACAATATCTAACAAAGGGTTATTGTGTGCAGGTATGTATAAGTAAGTTTCATCACTAATAGTATGCTTGAATTTTTTTTTTTAATTCGAGCATAATGTAAGCATTTTAGTGTGAAAAATAGGACAAGTATCATTCTAATTCTCATCCCCCCACTTGAATTATACAACGTCCTCTTTGTATAGATAAAACATTAAAAACTAGAATTTAAAGAATTAGAATGAGAAAACATCAACTGATATTTTGCTCTGGTAGATTCTCCATGGTATGGTTTATGAGCAAGATGTATGTTGATAATGCGTCTTATTTCAGGCTATGACTACAATCACACATTGGATTCACTGTGCTAATTATTGTAAAAACATGCATTCCTATCTTGGTATCTATGGTTAATTTAAACTAAACTAAAATACTAAATAAGCGATTAGTTTTGTGAAAGACAGCCAGGATAATCTGTGCATGAATAAGCCGTAATTGTCAGATATGGCCAATAACTTTTAAGTGCATAAAATAACTAGGACTGATAACGTACCAGGACTTTAATTACGACGTTTGGTGATTGGTAATAAATAATAACCCAAAAAATATAAATAAAACTTTACCTGATCACATCTATAGATATTGTAATATATAAGGGTTACCACACACCCCCACATTGCTATGTAAACCAGCATTGCTTTTTTTACTATGGTCGCAATTTCGACCCCATTTACTTATATATGGTCAAACTCGGTTATGCTTTACATCAAATGGGTCAAAAAGCTAAGAATGAAAAAAGTCAGATGGGTTAACATTTTTGCCCAAAGTATAGATAATTGTAATAACATAGCCTTCAGCCATAATATTTAACGCATCTCATTTACAAAAAAAGAATTTGGAAAAGAAAAAAATGTGTTTGTGGTCAAATTGGACCCGATCTATTTTGTCCCGTATTAAAAAAACTACATAATTCGATTTTCAATGACATTACATATAAAAAATGTGTAAATTTAAAGAAAACAGCTTATTATTGACACTATATACCTTTTTAATCATATTTTAGCGTCAATTAGACCTAAAATCCAAGAAAAGAAAACACAAAAAGTATTTGAGGTCACCCCCAACCCGACCTATTTTCACCCATTATAAAAGTTCCTGTTTGACCCATTAAACAACCTGCTTGACTCGCGCATTATGCCAACCTCGATAACAGTAAAAATATCTAGAAGGAAAACCCCATGCCTGAATTCCTGCAAGTGCTGCATCGGCTGACAGCCATAGGACTTGGCTGATAACTGGTTTTCCACCATCTTTAGCTTGAGATAGATTAATTCGACGTTGAGGAAAGCTCGAAGGGTAATTTCACCTTAAAGATGAAAATAATTTGTGCACAATAAATCTTTATTCGTAATATAAGAAAAAAGGTATCACAATTCAAACGAAAAACTAGCATGGGTACTAGTAACTTCGCTAGGAAGTGCATCATGTGCAGTAAAGTCGTCCAGTGGAATATATCAGGCAAACAGCGGTTTAAACTTCCATTACATAATAATACTGTTACAGAAAAAAAACTAATTAAGTGGTTATATCCTTTTAACCATATTAGTTTTAAAATCAAAAGACAGTACTTTATAATTTCTACACTAAATGATCAAATTACTATCACAAAGTGAATCACTATATACTCTTATTTACTCTTGGGTTAACTTCTGAGATAATGAGCTCAACCTGGTTCTGCAAGCCTTGTCCCAGCTTCTAGATAAGCTCTTAGCACACGGTGTAAACAAACATTACTCCCATGACATTGTAGCTCAACCACGTCTTCACGGGTGAATGATCTTGGGGCTAACATGGGTATCGTTAAAACCTATAAAACAATGATATCCCATAATAAATCTTGCGAGATGGTGCAGGAAAATATAAACAATCAGTTTTCTTACACAATTCTACCCTACATAATCAGTTTACCTAAACACTCAAAACTGATACATCTGGCTTCGAATTGCAATTGTCCTTTTAAATGCATATCCAAAGACAGGCAAACATCTACTTAACCTATAGGCAAACGATAAGCAACCTACGTTATATTTAAGCTTTGAAAAAAACATCTCCATACAAATCAATAAAGATAACCCAGTTTTCAAAAGATTACAGCTTAAAGCATTTACCTCGTCAACAACGTTGCCAAAAGGATCACACACAACGCCATATTCTACAACATGACTAGTAGGCTGCCAAGTAAAGTTTTTCACTTTTTCTTTTTCCTTTTCTTTAACGGACTATATTAACTGCTGATGCACCAGACAATCTTAGAATGCCAACTGCACTTGCAAGTAACAATTGCCTGCCCACCCAAAGAAGTAAGAATTGCAGCAATTGTACTACTCGAATTCGCATCTGGGCCTGGTTGATTTATGCTTGGCGAACTCGATCCCACCCGCTAGTCTTTGTTTAATATCAAAGTGTTATCTGCAACTGAACAATAGAAACAAATGTCACAAAAAAAGTGGATCACATTGGTAGTTTGGAATAGGACGTCGGTTTTCGAAAATGAATACCAAGACTTGAGTAATCATAATCAGAATTCTTACGTACTCCTCTAGTTTACATCATTTTGACACCAAATAATCATAAAAGATTAAGCATATCCAAATGACTAGTCTCGTTAAAAAAATGGGCAAGACATACAACTATACAAGTGAGAGGGACAGAAGCCTGAATGAAGGCTATGTACTCGCCTTAAATATCTACCATCCAGCACATAGCCATGCACAAATTGAATACACCGAACTGCCTCTTCCTCTTTGGAGTACGTGATATATATATGGTACTAACATGAGATTTTTACTAACATCAAAAACATGAGATTTTTACTAACATCAAAAACTGTTGGGAGAAGTTTAAACACAGATACGGTATGTTTTTTAATTCGGGAATCGATCCAAACATGAGATTTTTACTAACATCAAAAACTGTCATACAACGAATACCAAGTTCTTCATCAAGAAATCTACTGATCTTGTTTGAGCTAACATTAAGAAAATGAAGATTTGGGCAGTTATCAAAAACACCCCAAGATCTCACCTTTTAAATGATTACCAGCCAAATTTACCATTTTAAGGCTCGACAATCGCCCCATTTCCTTGGAAATTCACCATTAATATTTGCACTTGGTGCCCAAAGTATCTCCAGATTTGGTAACATTGTGATTTGCAAAGGAACTGAGCTTGCAAAAGAGTTACCTTCTTCATGATCACAAAAATTAGATGTAAAATTCCAGCTGATCATCCAAGTGTCTTTAACAGCTTCCCAATCCTGCACCAAGCTCGATATGAGTCTGTGCAGATCCATCCTTGACAAAAAACTATGTGAACCAGTTATTTCACCCTCTATCCTAATCCCCTTCATTAGTAAATTACTGAACCAGCTTTGAATAATAGTATCAAAACAGAACCAGTTTACCCATTTACTGATATATCCATACATCAACGGACACCAGATGACCCATTTTATAACCGCACACAGACAACCAAGATGCTTAGCAATAATGGAATCATCAGTGTCAAATTTAAAAGTTTTATTGCAATTCCAGAAACCTGTGCCACTACAAAACCAGTTCTGCCAAACACTGGTGTAGACAGCACAAGACTTACCAGACCAAGCAGAAATCTCAGTATTCATATGATATTCATTATTAATGCAAGTGATAGCAGATTCAAAACCATCTTCATCAAGAGATTTTAAAGCCAAACTCCATAAAAGATCTGCAAGATAACAAAGACTAGTGAAAAAATTCATAGTAAACCTCCAAACACCTACTCATGAACTCCACTTCTGCCCTAAGTTCAATGAAAACTTATGCAGATCCCACCTACACCAAGTCTCATGTAATTCCGTCATTAAAGCAATTTACATCATATTTACACCATTAAGAATGATTCTTTCGCCATCTTTGATAATCGCTTTCAAAGTCAGATTCCAAATCCTAGCAGCTTTCACCACTTCCATAGAATTTCTAATCTTCAAGCCCATAAGTTTATGCCTTACCATATGAACAATAACTTTGAAAACAACATTCGCAGTCCTCGCTTCTTTTTGAAATAGTCTAACGTTCGTTCCTTGCCAAATGTAATAAACCAATACTAAACTTATAACATCCAAACTTATACTCATTGCTAATATTTTTCACCCAGGAAGATATTAATACTAAACTTAAATCATCAAAAATTCCACTAATAACATCAAAACTTAATTACTTGCTTATATTTTCTTTTCTGGATATCAATACACATAATCTACAATCATTCTACCGACTACATGAACTAGTTTAGATAAAAAAGGATATTTCAAGTGAGGTACAATCTGTGAAACAGCAATCTGTCCCGACCATATAAAATGAGTCGAAGTGTACAAACATACTAGAGCATTTCCTAGGATCTAAAACAAATATCTCCATAACCAATTCCTACAAACTACTCCATTCTTCCAAAAAAGATAATCATTTATTAAACATCAATATCTCCTAAATTAGCACTTCCAATACAAAAATCCGCTACTAAACTCAAAGATTCATTCCTTGCTAAGGTTTTTACGCCTGAAATTACTTTAAAAATCCTCTAGTAACATCAAAAACCGAATTCAGTTGCTAAACTTCATGTGAATATACTTTACAAATATGCTAGTAACATCAATATAATTCCTATCTGAAATTTTAACATGTGAAGATACTTTACAAATAGTAAGATCAAAATTTGATTCCTATCTAAAATTTTCACATGTGAAAATACTTTACAAATCCACTAGTAAAATCAAAATTTGATTCTTACCTAAAATTCACATGTGAAGATACTTTACAAATAGTAACATCAAAATTTGATTCCTATCTAAAATTTTCACATGTGAAGATACTTTACAAATCCTCTAGTAACATCAATATTTGATTCCTATCTAAAATATTTACATGTGAAGATACTTTACAAATCTGCTAGTAACATCAATATTTGATTCCTAACTAAAATTTTCACATGTGAAGATACTTTACAAATTCGCTAGTAACATCTTTGATTCTTATCTAAAATTTTCACATGTGAAGATACTTTACAAATCCGCTAGAAAGATCAAAAACTAATTCCTAGCTAAACTTTTCATTCATTAAGATATTACGTAAACTAATTAAGTCGCCTATAACAATCAAGACCTAATTCGCAATATTTACACTCACATGTGACATATTTACAGTTTATAGAATGAAAATAACTTCAAAAACATAATTTTAATGAATTATAAATTAAATTTAATTAAAAAAATAAGAGATGTTACTATTAATTTCTGTGTAATCTGAACGGAAGATTTCATCTTCTTCATCAATCTCATCGTCAGACATTGTGATCGAATTTGAAAAACGATTGAAGAATGACGGTTGAAGAACGGAGGTTGAAGAATAGCGGTTGAAGAATGACGGTTGAATGACGGTAGATCTGGTTATGACGGTTGAACGACGGTTGAATGACTGTTGAACGGCGGTTGGATCGGTGTTTGATCGGAGTTAGTTGAGATGGTTGTTTGATCAGAGTGTTTCACCTTGAAGGTCTGATTATGTGTGTGTGTTTTTTATTATATATATATGAGGTGTGATAGGTTGAATTGACAAAAATACCCTTAGTAGCATGTTTAGTGTAATTTGTGAATTAATCTAAGCCTTTAGATTAAAAAAAGGAGGGGATAAATGGAAGGCTAGGATCCCTTCTTTCCTTCTCACAAAAATTAACCTTCTTATTTGAACGCGCCCCTATATATATATATATATATATATATATATATATATATATATATATATATATATATATATATATATTATATATATTATAGTGGGATTTTTTTTGCAGAATCACTTTTTTTGTACAGAACAGCTCTTTTTACTCCTAGTAATGCATGATGTACATCATATCAATGCAAGATGGCAGTTTTGTAATTAAACTGAAAACAAATTATATTCAATTAAATGAAAAAGGGTATTATAGGGTTTTTCTAAATATATTGAAAATAAATTAAAACTCATGTATTTTAAATGGGATCAGTTACATGTCAAACCCACAAACCCCATTTATGCATCCCTCACATTTCCCCTAGATCTGACCGCCGCCTCTCTTTTTATTCAACACAAACTCGCCGGAAAAATCACCATTAACGATTACCATCACCATCCTTCTTATAAACCTTCGAGTCTTACAACCTTGTTCATTGTTGGACATGTTAAATCAAGATAAAATTATTCGGTGGTCATATTTGGAATAAAAAATCAATGGCGTCTCTTTTCTTCTTCTTAATTATCTAAGGTATGATTTGTTTTTTGATTTTTAGTACCCATCATTAATTTTCAATTACTCATCAAATTGATTATTATTTCTCATCATAAGAAACAAACTGTTCTTATATGTTTAATTGTTAAATCCAGTGTATAGTGTGTATTGTATGAGTAAGAAAGCATGAAGTGTTTTTTTTATAGATCAGTTGTGGTTGAGAGTTTTGCTGTTTGTAGACATTTTTTCACGGGGAGAATTTTTTTATTTATAGTTCATATATAACGTGGAACTGCTTCAACTTGAGAAACTAAGTATAATATATTGATGCCATTTACTTGAGTGAACAACAAATCGAATGCCATAAATGCTACACTGAAATAGGTGAATTATTTGAGACTTTAGTTTTTTTTTAACTGGAAAGAGTGCTAATGGCGTGAACAAGATTATTAGTAACTACACCATGAAAGTACATTATACATTATATATGGATCAAGTAGTTCATCTCAGCGTGCCAATTTTTCCCTTGGGCCAAATGTAAGAGTACTCATGTCTCAAAATTTGATCATATAATATTATTAGTTGTATTTAATGCCCGGGCTTTGTGCGCTCACGGACATCAAGACTAGTGATATATAAAGTAATTCTATGCATGTTGCGTCCAAGTGATGATTTATGCCTTTTACGTTCTAGAATATTTTTTCAATATCTAATAAAAGTTAGTATAATAAAATGGGCTTTTGTGTACTTTGTTAGTATGCAGTTAAAGCAAAGCAACACCAACAGCAGGTGCTCACAAAACATTGCAACGTGCATATATGTTTTTGAAAGACGGACACATATGTTATAATGAATTGGACGAGAAAGCGCAACGTGCACATATGTTCTTAAGAGTACTCGTACGAGAAAGCGCAACGTGCATATATGTTCTTGCAAGGGTACTCATATGTTCTAATGAATTTGAGAGATAAAGTGAAACGTGCACATATGTTTTTCAAAATGTGCACACATGTTTTTCAAAATGTGCACACATGTTTTTGAACAACATGGATATAGTTGGATTTATATTTCTAATGTATTTCATTTGATATAAATATTTTTTTGTGTATTTTATGTTTTTGGTTTGTTATTTGTATTTGAAATATATTTCATTTGATATCAATTTTTGTCTATATTTTGTGTTATAAATTTTGAAGATTAAAGAATGTGCACAAGAAACATACGTGTAATTAACATATTAAGTTAAAATTGTACACTAGAAACATAAAATTGACAATATTAAAAAAAAAAAACATATATGCACTCATTTTTTTTCTTTTGAAAACAGTATATACTAAATACTAAAAAATATATAAAATAAAACAAAAAAATTAATTCTGAAAATAAAAAGGCTTTTAAAAAAACGTTTTTTAATTAAAAAATTCAAAAAAAGGCAAAATGTGTTTTGACTATTATATCCTTTTGAATTAAATAAAAAATAGTAATGATACTAATTTCTAATTGGTCTAAGTGGTTCTGTAGGTTTCTGTACAAAAAAATGGTTCTGCAAAGAACGGTCCCCTATATATATAATATATATAGAGAGAGAGAGAGAGATGAAAGTAAAATAAAAAAGCCAAATATTCGTAAGAATAAATAAAAAGAAAACCTTTTTATAAAAGTTCTCGAAAAAGTTCTAAAAAATTCCTGGGTGAAATTCAGGATGTTGGTGCATAAAACTTTTATGTAAAAGAAGTTTTTCTAATTTTGAGTTTTATATGTTTTTTTAATTGCCAAAAAAAAGAAATTTTTTGATCACAAAAAAAATATTGATGCAACAAATTTTCGACTTGTATATATTTTGATGCGCAAATAAAATTTGAATGCAAAAAGTCAAAAGAAGTTGAGGTAACAAAACGAATTTTTGATGCACAAAAAACCGATTTAATGCACACACGTTTTTTTTAATAAATTTTTTTCGCCAAAACTATCCACTTTTAGAAAAACTTCCTTTACAACTTTTTCATGCACCAACATACACGATCTTGTGGATTTTTTTCAGAATTTTTTGAGAACTTTTTTAAAAAAATAAATCTTTTTATCCTTCTCACGAATATTTGTCTTTTTATTTGATTTTTATCATATATATATATATATATATATATATATATATAAATCATGAATATTTCATATATCGAGCCTAAAAATCATTTACTAACAACTATAACATGTAAAATTACATCGCAAATATATAAAATTGACTTGCTTTATTTGTTAAAAAACATGAGAAAAATCAAAACCCGGTCGGGTCTTGAGAACCGGGTTGACCCGGGTCACTTCAAACCCGAAGGGTCTAACCGGGTTTCGAAAATATAAAATCCGGTTTAATTTGACCCGTTTTTTCAACCAAAACCAGTTTAATCGGTTGAACCGGCCGGGTCAAACCGGGTTTCAAATCATTCTAAATATTCATATTAAAATGACAACGGGCCATGCACATCTAGCTAGCTAGAACTTAATACTAGTATATGTTTTCTAACACCACGAGTTTCAGAAAAATAGAGTAGATGAAAGATATAGTTAGTTAATGACTTGTTTGTTCCAATGAAGTTTTAATGTATTCTTGTAAGATTTTGATTTTGATTTTGGGATTTATAATTTTACGATATTGCAAAGAAAAAATAATCTCGATTTTACTTATTATCTTTGTAAGTTTAAGATTTTATAACTCAAAACATTTGGTCTAGTGGTATGTGAGTTTTTCACTAACCTGAAAGTTGTGGGTTATAAGATTACAATCTTAACCATAGAATCTTATGTTATAATCCGATTCAATTTTGCTTTTCAACCGCAAACTAAGAAACTCCAAAGTTATGGTTATGTTTTATAGAATTCAAACAATAACATGTTAATATTCTTAAACACTCCATCATTATAATTTAGGACAATATTTTCATTAAACATTAATAAAATTTTATGTTTATGATATATAACAGTTTGTATTACAAAAATAATATTATAGTAGGATTTTTTAAATCCTGCTCTGATTTTACAATTTCGATTTTGCAAAGAAAAAATATCCTAAATAAAATCTTGATTTTGAACACGTTAAATTAAGATTTGAAATTTGATTTACTTTTACATTTTAAACTAATGTGGATGTTGCACAATGGACAAAATGAATAATTAAAATTCAATAATGTCACAAAAGAGGGTGTAAACAAACATTTGAGGTGGTCAGTACCATTTCCAAAAGCCATCCACTCTTACCAAACTATAGTATTTTTTTCACTTTAATGTTTAATCTCACATTTAGGGGGTGTTTGTTTCGGCTTATAAAACATAAGCCAATTTAAGCTTATATGTCAATATTTGAGATTTAAACATTTATCTTAGATTTGAGATTTAAACATTTCTTAGATTTGAGATTGAAACATTTATCTTCATTGCATGCTTTATGTCGGAGCATTCTCACATGGAACAAAATTAGGGCTGAGTATACGGACCGTTCGATCGGACCGGACCGAAAAACCGGACCGAACCGAACGTATTTCGGTCCGGTCCTCGGTCCGGCGTTTTGGACCAATTCGGTCTTCGGTCCGGTCGGTCTGGTCCGGTCCAGTCGGTCTTACCAAAAAACCCGAACATTATGCCTTGTAGGACCGGACCGGACCGGGCCGACCCGGACCGGACCGTACCATTTCGGTCTGGTCCTCGGTCCGACGTTTTAGACCAATTCGGTCTCGGTCCGGTCTTGGCCGGTCCGGTCCGGTTTTAGACCGATGCTCACCCCTAAACAAAAT
Organism: Tanacetum coccineum; assembly: GCA_026074375.1. Taxonomy (NCBI): domain Eukaryota; kingdom Viridiplantae; phylum Streptophyta; class Magnoliopsida; order Asterales; family Asteraceae; genus Tanacetum; species Tanacetum coccineum. Next base: position 29,352 of record BQNB010011527.1, read on the forward strand.
AGATGTTTGTGTTGACTGTTAGACAGAATTCAGTTTACACCAATGTTTTAAAAACCGGGTCTCTAATTGACTCGGTTGAGTCACCGGGTTACCGGTTCAACCATCGGGTCAACTTAGTTTTCAAAAATAATAATAATAATATTTGTAATAATAGAACAAAAAATACATGTATAAATTATGAATATTCCATATACCGAGTCTAAAAATCATTTACTAACAAATATAACGTGTAAAAATAAAATTATATCGTAAATATATACAATTAATTTACATTATTTGCAAATAAAAAATGAAAAATTCAAAACCCGGCCGGGTCTCGAGAACCGGGTTGACCCGGGTCACCTCAAACCCGGTGGGTCTAACCGGGTTTCGAAAATATAAAACCCAGTTCAGTTTAACCCCTTTTTTCGACCGGAACCGATTGAACCGGCCGAGTCGAACCGGATTTCAAAACATTGGTTTACACAGAAACATCTCATTTCAAAAACTTACGAATATAAGGGGCCGTTTAGTGGGTGAAATTTTTTCATGTTTTTCCGTTTCTAAATTTTTAGAGAAGCTTTCGTCCTGTTGTTGTAAGTACCCGTAAAAACGAATAAAGAGAAAAGAAAACAAGTAAAAGAAACTAGTACTCCCCTGGTTTGCTCAATAATGGAGAAGAAACATGCGATAACTGGTTAAATCGTCCTCCAAGAATCATCCAATAAAACTTCCTAAGAACTTCCAAGCTTCTTCTTATCAAATATAACCTGTAATCAAAGACAAAGACAACTACACCAAGCATAAAATCGGCAGGATAGATATATACAACGAGAATTTAGGGTTTTGACTCTATGAAAGCAGTAAAGATAGGATGAGAGTAATGATGTAATCATAGGTTTATGCAGGTTTATAAAAGAATTACAAATTTAAAATGTTGTGCAAACTATTTTTTGAAAATACTTGAACATTTTAAAAAATTTATGTAGTTGGGCTCACGACGCCGTCAGGATTAATCTTGACGCCGTCTCTAGGCTCTGAGCAAAATTTTTATTTTCATTTTCTTTGAAAAACTTCCTGCACTCGATTATATAAGTTATTTCCTGTATGAAATTGCTGCACAAAACCTGAGATTAGTCAATACAATCATATGACTCGAAACTTGACGCGAATTGCAAAATACCTTTGATTATGTCAGACCCTAGAACCACTTTCACTTCACCATGGTAATCACAAGAAAATAAGATGAGAAGAATGATAAGAAAAGTATAGAGATGTTTAGAGAGAGAAACTATAGAGAAGAAAAAGAGATGGTTAATTCAAGCAAATGTGAAAATACAAATGAGAACCAACACCCTCTCCACACTTGGAGAGGGGTATTTATACTTAAACCATGAGGCTTATACGCCTATGGTTTTTCTATGGGCCAGGCTCGGGATTACTTAGGCTTATGCCCAATACATGTGCACATATAGCTTACAATAATGAGCTTGATTCCCGTTTCTAACCTATTATAACATTTAATAAATAAAGACTGAGCTTCCATGATTAATAGTTGAGCTTCCTTGTTCGGCTCAATATTTTGAGGCTAACAATCTCCCCCGAAGCAAGGCTTCTTGCAGATTCTGAGCTTCCATGTTCAAAAACATATTTTGAGGCTAACAATCTCACCTAATGTGTGGTCTTCGAATTCCTGAGGTGAGATCTTGAATCTTGCTTCCTTAAACTTGTTAAGATTTCTTTATCGTTGAGTTCTTAAATCTTTGGTCTTTATTATGTTGTAGGCTTGTTTCTTCATGTTGTGTGATCTTTGATCTTTTGCCTTTGTCATTGTCTTTCGACTTTGTCTTTAGTTCCGAGATCTTTAAATCTTTTCCTTGTTTGTCTTGATCGTCTTTGCCACCTTGCGATCTTGTATCTTGACCAACATGCTCATACGTTGCATCATCTTGAAAGCTTGCAAACAATCTCCCTTGATAAACTTGATATCTTAAAGGAAGATCTTGTATATCAGAGTTTGCAAAAGTCTTTGTCTTTAATTCTTGAGCTTTCTTAATCTTTGAATCTTGATGCTTATAGTATGCCTTTGTAGTTTGAGCATGAGCATGTGGTAATGAATCGGACTCTGCTGGAATGAGACTGCAACACCGTCGTTTGTACCTGCATTTAACTACTAGTGATAAACAGCAGATATAGACGAATATGGCTTTGTCATTCGTCAAGATTCGGTTGCATTAACCTCTGGTTCTGTGAGGACCGTTTTACAGTATAAATACTATACCTGTGATCAGGTAGGTTCAATTTGGAAGAACCTCCTTGACAGGGTTTCCAGCTCATAGTGTTAGATCCTCTAATGCGTATGCATTAGATTCATCGTTCTTGCTTGTTCTTAATACCAGATCGTCTCAAAGCAGATAACACGATATGAGTGAATAAGATAGTTACTATCGTTCTGATTGAGTCGTCAATTCATTTACTGGACCAAATCGATATCCAGTTGACACAAGCTTGATCCATATAGAATCTCACAAGTCACCTACCGTAGAGCTGTTTAATGTTGACTCTGGATGGACCTGTAAATACTAAAGAGTACCATTGAATGTTCTGGCAAAATCACAAGGATAATGCGTAGGACTCTTGTTAACAGCTTGTAAACTTATTGGTGTTCAACAAGTGTTTGTCATGGAATGTGTCCTAATGAGATTTATTTATAGATCTCTTGGCTCTAGACTTGATTAGTGCGTTTTTGGTTTTAATAATCAGAGGCTGGAGCAGACTGCCACCTATTTAATATCAACTAACTCGGAGTGAGAAAGTCAATAGAAGTCGTGTGTATCTCTGTGACAAATGAGGCAAGTTTCTATTGAGAGAAACTCGAATAGCTGAGGAGGGTTGTGCATTGCATCACTGGGTCCATGATGTCATTATTTAATATCGTAATTTATCTTTATGAAAACTGATAGATTATGTATTGACCTGGTTTCTGCCTAAGGTGTAGGGAGGGCTGCTTTGTTTTCACCCTTTATCCATACATTTCTTTTTAATTCCTCAACCCCTTCAATGCTTACCAAGACGTCATTACTAACACCTTATTGTGATTGTTCCAGTGTTAGCTCAATCTTAGTCGGCATTATTCATGTATTCATTCATCTCCAATCATTCTTAAGGACTGTTATTTCTAACTATGGATTGTCCTTGGGTAGATCCATTCGGTTCTGGTTGGATCATTGGACTAATACCTAACCTAACCACCTTATGACTTTAGAATCGTCGTGAAATTAAGATGTTGTTGGTTATAAGATCGTAACCATAAAATCTTTTCTGAAGAGCATATTTTGAGTCGATTAGATCACTTATTATTTTCAAGATCACATTTTAATTACATTTCTCCCTTTATTTTAAATACTAATTCACTTAGTTTTTGAAATACCATGTGATTAAAATTTGTCATGAAAATCCAGTGGGAAAAATATTATTATCATGAATTATATGGAACTTTAACTTGCTCCCCCTCAATTTTACATATGTTTAACACCAAAAAAATGATACCAAGTTGTAAAATGAATATAAAATTGAGGGTTACATTGTTGAGTACGCAATTTTGAAAGATTATGAATTATCATTGAAGAATTCTTGAAAAAAAATGCTCAACCACTTAATCATCTTATAACATACAATCTATTGAGTAGTCATCATTATTACTGAGTTGTTATTAAGAGATTTTTGATAATGTTTTGAATACATAAGAATTGTCGTGAGATGATGTATCTAAAATTATTAAAACTTTGTTTTTCAAAAAACTCCCCCTCAAACATTGACTCATTTTGAAAATGACATCAATTGTAGAAGAATTGTCTTGTAAAACTTTATGAGGGACGGAGTGTTGAAGACACAATTTTGAAAGATTTTGAATTGTCATTGAGAAATTCTTGAAAAATTATGTTCAACATTTTGAAAAAACATCATGTTAGAAGACTTCTCTTCTAATGCTAAGGATAAGTGCACTGAAACGTACACTCTCCTTTGTCGTTCGGGTCCGAGTTGCAATCTGAGAGCGATTACAAGTCATAAAGGAAAATAGAAATGACATGTTTTGAAAGCATTTGAAACTCTTGCTCGAACATCATTTACACGCCCGTGTCGATGTTAATCAACATTTCTAGGTACGTAAATGTTATCGATTCCAAGAGACATGTCGAGAAGATTCTTTTTGGTATTTTTAAAATTTTCTTATTTGTATTTTCTTTTTGAAATTTTATATTTTTGTATTTGTTTTTATATGTTTTATATTTTTGTATTTTTCTTTTCTAAAAATTATTTACAAGTCGATGTTTGAAGAATATATTAAGCAAATTCAGTTGTCAGAACCTCCAGTTCTGCTAGAGTTAAACATCTCATACCAATTCATTTGACAAGATACTGAAACTTGTCTTCAGGTAAGACTTTAGTAAACATATCAGCTAATTGGTATTCAGTTCTGACAAGGTACAATTCAATTATACCATTTTCAACATGTTCCTTGATGAAATGATATAGAGTATGGATGTGCTTAGTACGGGAATGTTGCACGGGGTTGTATGAGATTGTTATGGCTGACTAAGAGTCGCAATACAACGGTATCTTGTTGTAGTTAAAGCCATAATCCTTAAGTTGTGTCCTCATCCACATTACTTGAGCACAACTTGCAGATAACGCCACGTACTCAGCCTCTGTTGATAACATTACAGTACAGTCTTGCTTCTTTGACATCTAGCTGACTAATTTATCACCTAGGAATTGTATTCCTCTAGACGTTCTTTTGCGAGTATCAATGCATCAGGCATGGTCGGCATCTGAAAAAGCTATTAGTTTGAAGCCATAATCCTTCGAATACCAGAGTCCCATGTAAATGGTACCCCTAAAGTATCGAAAGATCCTTTTAACCTCTTTGAGGTGTTTTTCAATCGGTCTTGCTTGATATCTTGCACAACAACATACTACTTGCACTATATCTGGTCTACTAGATGTCAGATACATGAGTGACCCGATTTTGCTACAGTAGTCAGTTTGGTCTTGGTGGATCTGAAGTCCTAGAAAGAATTTCATTTCCCCTATTAAGGACATCTCAAATCTACTGTGCATTAATTTTTCAAATCGTTTAGAAAATTTAGGGTTTGTGGACCCGAAAATAATGTCATCAACATAAATTTGCACAAGTAGAATGGCCTCCCCGTATCTTCTCGTGAATAGAGTCAGGTTAATTGTATCTTTAGTAAAACCTTTGGACATCAGGAAATTTGAGAGTTCATCATACCAGGCTCTTAGAGCTTGTTTCAATCCATATAGAGCTTTCCTTAAGCGGTAAACCTTTTCTGGATGATCAGGGTCAACGAACCCATCTAGTTGTGCACCATAAACCTCCTCCTTCAGTGGACCATTAAGAAATGCCATTTTCACGTCCATCTGATAAATTGGAAAAGACTTGTGTGCAGCGTATGCGATGAAAATCCGAACAGCTTCTAAGCGAGCAACTGGAGCAAATGATTCTTCAAAATTAATACCCTCTTCCTGAGCATAACCCTTAGCTACAAGTCGTGCCTTATTGCGAATAACAGTTTGGTCTTCATCCTTTTTGTTCTTCCATAACCACTTTAGCTTGATGACGTTCTTGCCAAATGGTTTATCAACGAGTTCCTAGACTTAGAGTCTGTCAAACTGATGAAGCTCTTCCTGCATTGCCTTTATCCATGCAGAGTCAGCCATTGCCTCCTTAATGGTTTTTGGTTCAGCAGTACTCACGGTGAGCGCGAACATACACATTTTAGGATCTGTTGCAAGTTATCGTCTTGTTTGCACTGGCTTGGATGGATTTCTATGCACTTGAGTTAATGGGTGATCTTTGGTCCATCGGTATTTGGAATCTTATGGTTGATTAAAGGTATGCATATTTGAATTATCAATATTGTGTGAGGAAGATTCAGCAACTTCTTGTACTGGTGTACATAAAGGATTGATAAATTCAGCTTGTTGAACTTGTGAATCTTACTATTGTGGACTTAAACCAAGGTTTGTGTATGCTTATATATTTTATACTACCAAAAGAAAGATTTTTCTACTGTTGGTTACTACTTGCTTGGTTTAAGGGAAGCTACATCTGAAAAAGCTGTTAGTTCTAAGCCAGAATCCTTCGGATACCAGAGTCCCATGTTAATTGTTAGGATTCTTGATTTGATGAGACAAAGTGAATAAAAGAATGAAACAAAAGGACTTAAATGCAAACCTTGGTTTAAGTCTAATAGTAGTAACCAACAGTAGAAAACATCTTTCTATTAGCAGTATTAAATATATAAGCAGCACAAACCTTGGTTTAAGTCTAACAGTAGTAACTGTTAAAATTTACCCTAGCAGCAAAAACTTAATACTGGCAGCATTAAAAATATACTAGCAGTATTAATCATACTAGCAGCACTAAGTATATACTGGCAGCATTAACCTTTAGTGATAGCAGCATTAACATGAACTGGCAGCACTAATCTTCCTTTGGCAGCATTAACCAGTTACTTGGCAGTATTAACGTCTCTTAGCAGCACTAACTTACAAAGATAAGGCTAGCAGTATAATGTTTTACCTTGGTAGTAGAAACATCAATGCGAGCAGTACTAACTTGTAACCACTGTTTAATGATACCTTTTTTTTAAGTATCCCGATGATACCTTTTTAGCGACACTTTTTATGTTACTAAACTGTCACTAATCCATCATTCTCATCAACTGCTAATAATTCTTTTCATAAAATAAGTTCCAAAGAACTCTTGAATTATGTAACCAAGAACAACAATCAACAACCATCTTGTTGTCACGAACCAATCCACAACAATTGTGAACAAACTTCATGTTATATCGAATTAGGGTTGCTGAAAAACCCTAATATCACCAGATTCGACATGATAACCATGACAAAAAATTCGTACCTCTTTTCCTTGATAGATGCAATACCAAAACACCTTGTAGATCCTAGATCACGAGCCACCAGGCTCTGATACCAATTGTGGAGATCGTTATAGACTCATCTAGGATATGTTTTACAGATAATATAAATATGCAGTGGAATATAAAGAACAGTATATTATAAAACAAGGTTTTTATTCTCATACGTTTCCACCAAGAATCTAGCCTGTTTATCAACAGAAAATTGTTCTCTTTCTTGTTCTTAAAGTCTTGTAGCTAGCAACTCATCAACATCCATCCTTGCTTGAACATCTTCCATTTGTTCAATCAATGCAGCATCCTTGGCCTCTTGTTCTGCAGCTCTTTCCCTAGCAATCCTTTGCTCTCTCTTAAACTGTGCTTGTTCTTCTTCAAACAACCTTTGAGCTAGCTCTTCATCCATCTGAATCTGAGCTTTTCTAGGGTTCTTTAGAATAGGTTCAGGCTCCACCATCTTGCCTTTATCTTTGTCTTGGCTTTGTACTATTTGTACTGGTGTTGCTCTCCTTGGTTCTTCTTCAACATTACAAATTACTACTGAGGTTGTCCTTGGTCTTGCACTCCTAATGGCCACAAGTGTATCAACAATAGTTGTCATCTCATCTTCAAAAATATCCCCAGTAGTACTTGTAGAAGGACCATCAGCACTACCATTTGAAGGTCCAATAGTACTAACATTAATACTAGCAGTATTAAGTGTATCCCCAGCAGTAATAATTTGTTCACCAGTACTACCACCTTTAACATTCTCCATTGCATCATCAAGCACATCAAAGTCACTATCTTTAAACATTGGCTTTGTCTTGTCACTTTTCCTCCTCTGTATAGATACGTTCTCTTTATCCAAACCTTTTCTCCTAGAGGTACCAATCTTGAAGAGCTTCATACCTAGAGTTCTTGCCCTTAGTGCCTTTTCCAATCTTTTAACTTTCTTTTGCAACTTATTGATCACCAAGTCTTGAGCAATCTTTGATTGTTCCAAGGCAAGAATCCTGTTTGACAAATTTGTACAAATGGCCATTAATTCATTTATGTTAGGTCTACCCTCATCACTTCCAGGTGTGTGACCTCCTAAGAGAGGTGAATCATGAGGTGTTGGTGGTATAAAATCCGTCAAATCCTATTGTTCATTCCTTTCCTCATTACTTTCGGGCGTGTTAACTCCTGGGAGAGGTGAATCATAGGAATGTTTAGATTCCCTCTTAGACCTAGTCTGAGCAAAGGTACCCCCCATGGCTTCTTGGCACCTGGGTCTGTCACATGAACCAATTTCCTAAGAAAGAGGATCATTAGACATTGCCGTGGATTGGGTCTTAATTATGTTACCACTTGCAGGTGCTGCATCTAAGCTAGCAGCAGTAGTGGTAGCCCTCACCACTCTGCCATCCCTCTCCTTAAAGACAGCATCATCTGCTACATTTGGTATAGGCACACTAGTCTGAGGTAACTGAGAGTCCTTTTGTAAGGGTTGCCTAGGTGATTGAGTATTTTGGGGTGATGATAATTCAGTAATAGGGATTTGTTCTTCAATTATGGGTTGTGTAGTTGAAGATGGTGGTTGGGGTTCAGAGGGTTGTCCTAAACCTTCACCCCCAACTACTGGTGGTGCCAACATTGATGTAAATAATTAAGTAACTCTCCCTGAAAAATCTTTTCCTTTTCTTTTCATATTAGTGAAAACCTTTTTAGTATGTTTAGGTGTTTCATAAGTATCATTAAAAGGTTTTGTAAGAGAAATCTGATTATTCAAAAAGAGTTGTAAAAATCTTGAATACATTAAAATTTTCTTTGTATTAGTATCAAAGTTCCTCAACATACCATCAAAAATTAGTTTAGAAAAGTTAAACTTTTGACCAGTAGCTAAACAGATAACTACAGATGCTATATTAGTGGAAAATTCATTCCAAGAAGTAGATTTTGAACTTAGGCAGTGTAAGATGGTATGTATGAGGTACTTCCATTGAGGAGAGAAGAGAGCTTTTTGAAAAGTAAGTTTGTCAGAATCACTCTCATACCCCATCAATGCAAGGTTTTCAAAAATAGCAGTATTTGTTAGACAAGTAATACCATCCTCATCATTAAAGAGAAGATCACTCCTCACTGATGATTCTGGTATTACTACTGTCTTGCCATTAACTGTGGCATGAACTTGCTTTACATCATTGACTGTTTGAGAATTTGTAGTATTCTAAAACTGTTCAATATAGGAAGCATAGATAGTATCACTTATAGTTAGGGCATAATGAATAGAGCTAATAGTAAGAAAGTCCACTATCTGATGAAACTCAGCATTTTCCTCTGTTCTTTCCAAACAAGCAACCATATTTTGTTGATCAACAAACTTTAAATCCGCCATAGATGATTCATTAAGGATTAATTGTTGGAGTCGGTGATAAATTGAATTTGGGTTTGAAATCAAAAGAGTATTAATGAATATTAGGTGATCGTATGCGCTTAAATAGGTAAAAAGAAAACCTATAGGTGAAGTTATCCTTTTATAGACTCAAAATTCCCTTAACAGTTGTAACTCTAACGAATTTCAACGGTAACCCAGCAATACTAACTTTGGCTCAACAGCACTAACTTTTGCCTAGGAGTACTAATTTTTGCCTAGCAGCACCAAATCATACCTAGCAGCATTAACATTACAACTATCAGTTTTAACTCCAAATTCATCACTAATATCATCTTCAAACCTCATCAATCATAACTCTAACAAACACATCTTCAAAGATTAAGTAATCCAATGCTAGCAACCAAAAAGTTAAATCTGCTAACATCAAAAGCCTTTGTGAGAAGATATGTAACATTTTGGTCTGTGTGAATCTTGATCACCTGAATCAACTTCTTCTCATAAGAATCTCTGATGAAATGGTGCCTTATCTCTATGTGCTTGGTTTTAGAGTGAAACACTGGGTTCTTCACAATACAAATGGTGCTTTCATTATTAATGTAAATCTTGGTGTTCATGAAATTAAACCCATAATCAAGCATTTGATTTTGGATCCATAACACATGTCCATAACAATTAACAGCAACAACATACTCTACTTCAGTGGTAGAGTTGGCAACTATAGTCTGCTTTTTACATTGCCATGAAATCAACCTTTTGCCAAGAAATTGACAACCTCCTGTTGTGGATTTCCTGTCAAGGCTAGCTCCAGCATAATCACTATCAGAAAAAGCTTCCAAGTCAAATGGTGAATCTCTAGGATACCAAAGGCCCAATTTAGGCTGACCTTTTAAGTATCTAAAGACCCTCTTCACTGCATGAAGATGCGAAGTCTTTGGTGTAACTTGAAACCTTGCACAAGCACAAACAGCAAACATTATGTTAGGTCTAGAAGCTGTCAAATACATCGATGATCCAATCATTTATCTGTATAAGTGTACATCCACATCCACATCTTCTTCAACCTTGAGCAATGCTTTGTTAGTCTCAATTGGAGTGCTTGCTGTCTTTACAGTGACAAAATCAAACTTCTTCAATATATCAGCCACATACTTGTCTTGGCTGATGAAGATTCCATCATCTTTCTGCATGACTTGCAACTCTAAGAAGAAAGTGAGCTCCCCCATAGAACTCATCTGAAACTTCTTGTGCATCATCTGCTCAAACTCAACACATAAAGATTTCTTTGTAGATCCAAAGATGATGTCATCAACATACACCTGTACTAACATGATATCACCTTTGTCCTTTTTGATGAATAGAGTCTTATCTATAGTGCCTCTTCTAAATCTATTTTCCAATAAGTAGGTAGATAAGGCTTCATACCAGGCTCTAAGAGCTTGATGTAAACTATATAAAGCTTTTTCTACCTTATAAACTTTACCAGGGAACTGTGGATCTTCAAAACCAGGAGGTTGGTACACATACACTTCCTCTTCAATAGTACCATATAAAAAGGCACTTTTTACATCCATCTGATACACAATAAATCCCATAAATGATGCATAGGCCAAAAATAACCTGATTGCTTCAATCCTAGCAACAGGAGCAAAACATCTATTCTTAATAAATCCTTCTTCTTGGGTGTAACCTTGTGCAACCAGTCTTGCCTTGTTTCTAACTTACTCTCTCTACTCATCTTTCTGGTTTTATAACCCATTTTGTTCCAATGGCATGCTTGCCTTTTGGTAAATCAACCAATCTCGCAAACTAAACTGTAGCAACTCATCTTGCATTGCCTCTATCCAGCTTGGATCTGTCAAAGCTTGTGTCACCTTCTTGGGTTCTATTTGTGAGAGAAAACAGGTAAATAAGCAGTTTTGATAATCTTTGTGATTTGTTCTCCTCTGCTTTTTGATGTAACTGACCATAGCAAGTTCTTCAGAAATCTTGGTCATCCTCCTTGTTTGAGTAGCTGAATTTATGTCTCCAATGATCTGGTCTTTAGGATGATCCTTGTGAATTCTGGTTGTGGGAATAGGACTGACATTCATGGTGGTTTCCAAGTTGTTAAGGTCAGCCTCTGCACCCACATCTTCATCATCATATGCACCACTAAAGATACCAGTATTTAGAAGATCAGCAGTATCCTCTAAATCAGGCATAAGAGGATCAGTAGGAAGATCATCAACATTAGTAAAACTTTGCCCAGCAGTACTAACAGATGGACTAACAGTACTATCTCTGTTAGTGCTGTTAGCATAACCTTCCTTCTGTTGAACAAGTAAATTATCTAATGCAGCTCTGAAATCTTGCACATTCTGGTCATCTTCTTTATTTGAAGCTCCTCCTTCCTTCTCTTGACCATTTCTTTCACCCTCATTTGCTGGTTCTTCATTAGTCTTTTTACCAGCATCATCAGCAACTGCATCCTTTGAGCTCTGTGGACTATCATAAAGTAATGGTAGCAGAATATATTGTTGAGTAGGTACTGCATCAACATTATCCTTGATACCTGCATTCTTATTAGTTTGATTCCCTGCAGTAACTGGCTCATAATTCATAGAGTTTGTTAGTAAATCAATATCAAAGAGCCAATCTGGTCCACTCCCTGCAACATTGGGTTTGTTTTCAAGAAAGGTTATGTGCAGGTTCTCCTCTACTTTCCTAGTTCTAGTGTTAAATACCCTAAAAGCCTTGCTATTTATAGAGTATCCAACAAAGAACCCCTCATCAGCCTTCCCATCAAATTTGCCTAGGGGATCTAAGGTATTAAGAATAGTCACAGGACACCCAAAAGGTCTCATAAAACTTATACTAGGTGGTCTACCATGTAATAGTTCATAAGGTGTCTTGTTGTGAGGCTTGGTCACTAAAACCCTATTCTGAACATAACAAGCAGTACTAACTGCTTCAGCCCAAAATGTAGTAGGTAATAATGAATCTGCTAGCATAGTCCTAGCTGCCTCTATTAGTGTCCTATTCTTTCTTTCAGCAACTCCATTTTGTTGTGGAGTTCTGGCAACACTAAACTCCCTCTTAATCCCTTTTATCCCACAGAACTGATTCATGTCATTATTTTTAAACTCAGTTCCATTGTCACATCTAATGACTTTAACCTTATAATTCATTTAGTTTTCTATGCCAGTAATAAAAGTTTTAAGGATCCCACTGGTCTCATCCTTAGTGGCCAAAAAGAAAACCCAACTAAACCTACTATAGTCATCAGTGACAACAAGGCAATATATCTTGTGATTGATACTCCTTACAGATGTTGGTCCAAATAAGTCCATATGTAACATTTGTAAGGGTTGGCTGATAGAGCTCACAAGCTTGGTCTTACAAGAGGCTTTGTGTTTCTTTCCCTTCTGACAAGCAACACAAGTATGGTCATTACAAAAATCTTTGAAGGCAAACCTCTTACAAGGTTTCCCCTCACAAGTTTGTTTATAGTTTTAAAGTTTATATGACCAAGCCTCCTATGCCATAAATTAGACTCATCTATTGTAGCCTTTGCAAATAAACAAGTCAAACCTCCTGAAGGAACAACATTCTTTAGATCAAAACTGTACATGTTGTTCTGTCTGGGAACTTTAAGCAAGACTTGACTTTCATCAAGTAGATTAAAGTCTGGAGATAGAACAAGACATTCATTCTCAGTGAAAAGAACACTGCTTTTCTTGTCACACATTTGTGAGACAGAGAAAAGGTTAAACTTAAGTTCCTTTACAAAGTATACATCTTCAAAGTCTAATTTCCCAGTCCTAATTTTACCTTTTCTAGTAATTTTACCTTCTTTAGGACTTCCTCCAAATGCAACAAATCCACCATCAATATCCTAATAATCTATAAGAAAGGACTTGTTTCCAGTCATATGCCTAGAGCATCCACTATCAAAAATCCCTTGATCATGTAAAGTATATTATGGATTACCCAGCACTCAAAATGAGAGAATTAGTTTCTCTTGGGGACCCAAGCAATTACTGACTTGAGTCTGCCTTATAGATCAACATAGTCAAATATTTTAAGCATGTATGATCTACTATCTTTGGAGGTATGGTCAATAACATTTCCTGTTGGTCTCCAAATCCAGCATGCTGAGGACTTAACAACATTTTCCCCATTTCCCTTAGCAGCACTAACTACTGCTTTTGGCCCAGCAGTAGTTACATTGTTAACCTTAGCAGTTTTAACTTTTTCATTAAGATTATTGGTTTTAGCTGCTGATTTTTGGTTAAAAGCCCTTCTTACTGGTGAACGTGCTTTAAAATAAGAATATGTTGGGCGATTTATACGTCTTCTATAGGCGATTTATACGTATCTAATTGTTCAGGTGATTTATATGGTTTTCTATAGGCGAATTATACGTGATAACTTATTCAGGCGATTTATACGTCTCATACAAGCGAATTATACGTATATTTGGTCAGGCGATTTATACACTCATTTAACTAAGGCGAATTATACGTGCTCTTTTACAAAGACGACTTATACATGATCTTTTGTTAAGGCGATTTATACGTTCGTGTTTGTGAAGGCGAATTATACATTGTTTTTGTGAAGGCGATTTATACGTGTTATTCTGCAAGGGAGCTTTATACGTTTGTTGTAAAGGCGAATTATACGTTGTTCTTTACAAGGATGATTTATACATTTGTTTCAAAGGAGAACTATACACGTTCATTAGGTGAATTATACGGTTGTTCTTTGATTTGTAAAATCCGTGATTACTTAATTTTCTCGGTTTATCAAGAATTCTAAATTCCCTGGCATGCTCCAAGTCTCTTCTCATTAATCAATATCCTCACTTTTAATCACAAACAATCCTCCAATCATTGTAACAATCATCCTTATTCTTATCACATTGAAATGGATTCAATTATTTCACTTGGACAAAAGAATACTCTTGCTGAGTATATGATACTCTCCGGTGCTGACAACCGTCCACCTATGTTGGACAAAGACTTGTATGATTCTGGGAAAAGTCAAATGGAATTATACATGCAAAATAGAGAGCATGGAGAATGTATTGAATCATTTTGAAGTGGTCCTCTCATTTGGCCTACGGTTGAAGAGAACGGTGTGATCAGAACAAAGAAATTTGCTGAATTATCTGCTGCTGAGAAAATTCAAGCTGACTGTGATATGAAAGCTACCAATATCATTCTTCAAGGTCTTCCTGCTGATATCTATTCACTTGTGAATCATCACAGAGTTGCTAAAGATTTATGGGAGAGAGTTCAATTACTGATGCAAGGTACTTCTTTGACAAAGCAGGAAAGAGAATGTAAGCTGTATGATGCATTCGATAAGTTTACTCACATCACGGGGGAATCACTTCATACGTATCACTTGAGATTTACTCAGCTGATTAATGATATGAACATCTACAAGATGAAAATGAAGCAATTTCAAGTTAACACCAAGTTCTTAAACAGTCTTCCACCTGAATGGAGTAAGTTTGTGACTGATGTCAAGCTTGTTAAAGATTTGCATACCTCCAACTTTGATCAGCTTCATGCATATCTTGAATAACACGAACTCTATGCCAATGAAGTCCATATTATGCGTGAACGCAATCAAGATCCACTTGCCTTCGTTGCAAATCAGCAGATGACAACACCCCACTTCCACCCTTATCAATCATCTTACAACAATCCTTCACTTCAACAACAATTTTCACCATCACAATATAGATCAATTCAACCGAATCAACAATACTCATCTCATTATCCATCACAAACTCAATTTAATCATTCATCCATTCCACCATCACATGCATTTCAGTCTCAAATGAATCATCAAACCTCAACTGTTCCACAAGTAATTCCACAAGTTGCTTATCAATCACTTCAAGCTCCTACACAACTTATGACTGAGTCACCATTTATAGACTCAGGTTTTGCTGTTCCTGTGTTTTCTCCTAGAGATGATCTGATTGCTTGTCTCAATAAAGCAATGACTTTTATAACGGCTGTAGCTTCTTCAAGGTTCCCTACTACCAATAATCAACTTAGAACTTCCTCTAGTCCAAGAAACCAAGCCACTATTCAAGACGGCAGGGTTACAGTGCAACAAGTTCAAGGTAGACAAGGGCAAAATTATTCTGGTACTACGTATAAGGGCAATGCTACAAGCTCAAAGGGAAATACTACAAGTGTACAGGCAAGAGTTGTTAAATGCTACAACTGCCAAGGTGAAGGACATATGGCTAGGCAATGCACTCAGTCAAAGCGACTAAGGAATGCAGCATGGTGTAAGGAGAAATCTATGTTAGCAAAATCTCAGGAAGCTGGACAAATATTAGATGAGGAACAACTCGCATTTCTTGTGGATCTAAGAATTCTAGCAGGTCAAGCTCAGACAATCATTCCTCACTGAATGTTGCTTGCAGACTGAGGGATCTCCTAGATACTTATGATTGCTGATGTGATGATCTTAGACATGTCACAAGCGTTCTTATGGCCAACATTTCCAATTATGTTTGACATTATCTCAAGGTTTACCAATTAAAACTTTCCTGAATGATATGGATAATCAAAGTGTGCATGCATTGCAGGATTTTAAACAATCACCAGTTATGGATTTTATGGATAATAAGATATCTAGTGATAGCAATATCATTCCATATTCCTAATATTTGCAAGAAACACAATAGGAAACTATTCAAGATACTAATTTGCAGGCACAACAAGATTCAATGATTTTATATGTGATTGAACAAATATCTAAACAAATGATTAATCATGTAAATAATTAGGAAAATGCTAATAAGGAATAGAATAATGAAATAATAACCGCTGAGCTTGAGAGATATAAGGAAAGAGTCAAAAAATTTGAACAACGTCTTAATATTGATTTAAGCATTCGTGAAAAAATGATTGATTCTCAAATGGATGATATGATTAGAGAGAAACTTGCACTCAAAGAATAAGTTGACTCACTTGAGCAAAATCTTTCTAAACAACTCAAAGAAAAGGAATCTGTATTGTAAACTTTTGTAGTTTTCAAAAATGAATCCAAAGAAAAAGAGAATAAATATATGGGAAATGAAATTGATTTGGAAAAGAAGATTAAGGAACTTGATAATATTATTTGTAAAGTGGGTCAATCTGCTCAAACAGTGCACATGTTAACTAAGCCACAAGCATTTTATGATAACACACATAAACAAGCTCTTAGGTATAAAATCCGTATTTATCTTAAGAAAGCTCAGCGTATAAAACCAACATTGTATGATGGTGTTGTTATGCTTAAATTACATTTTGCTAGCATGTGATTGATGATGAAGAAACATTGATTTTGGGAAGAAGGTGAGTCGATCAAAATGTCTTGAAAAAGCAAAGGATCTTGAAGTTATTGCAAAGAAAATTTCTTATAAACCTATCGATTATGAAAAATTAAATATACTAACTGAAGATTTGGGAAAACGTTTTTCTCCACAACAAGAATTATCAGCTGAACAAGCCTTTTGGTTTCATATACTCAATCCAACTATTAAACCTCCTTACACACCACCTGTCATAGTGGATGTTCACAGTGAACTACCTAAGGTGAGTTTGGTGAATGCAAGCCTTAAAAAGCTTAAATTCCACCTCACCCAATTTGACTCAGTGGTGAAGAAGAGGACAACACCTAATGCTCTTGAAGAAGGTGAATGGGGGTTTGAGCATACAAAACTATTTGCTAACAATGAAATCCTTTTCATTTCTAAAATCTGTTGAAACGTCATCGTTTCATGTGTTTGATAAAGATCTTCTAAATGAAATAACGGAAGTACAAACAGTTTTTGACCAAATGGAAGTGGCTTTTCAACAGTCTTCAGTTAAAAAACAATGTTTGAAAATTGATAAGAAATAAATTCTTTTGTAAAATGATCGACTCTTACAAAAAATCATGTCTCAAGATGTACTGTTAACTGTGATGAATTCTATGTCTTTAAATAACGATTCTATGAATTGTGTGAAAAGTGTTTGAATCTTGATGCGGAGCTCTCCAAATTAAAACAAGCATATAATGATTTTTTGAACAATTACACACAACTTGAAAAACATTGTATTTATCTCGAAGCATCAATACAATTACAACACGAAGTTTTTCAAAACAATAAATCTTGCGTTAATCAAAATGCTGTTGAAATTTAAGAATATTTTGTAGTTAATGATTTGAAAGCTCGGCTACAAGATAAAGACAAGACCATTTGTAAGTTGAAGAATACTATTCAATATTTGAGAGAGAAAACCAAGGAAGAGAACGTTAATCATGATAAATGTGATCTTGAGCCCATAAATAAGGAACTGGAAAATAGTGTGGCAAAATTGCTTTCTGAGAACGAACGTCTTTGTAATAAAATTAATCATGTGAAACAGGTTTTTAAAGATCAGTTTGACTCAATCAAACAGACACGTGTTTGTCATAAAGAACAATGTGACTCTTTAATTAACAAACTGAACTTAAAATCTGTGGAAAATGAGGATTTAAAAGCTCAAATTCAAGACAAGGTTTCTGTGATAGCATCATTGAAAAACGATTTATAAAAATTAAAAGGGAAAGAAATTGTTGAAAATGTTGTACACACACCTTCTGTCACCACTATAGCTCCAGGCATGTTCAAGCTTGATTTAGTACCGTTACCTCCTAGGTTATTGCAAAATAGGGATGCTCACATAGACTATCTTAGACACACTCAAGAACAAGTTAATACTCTTTGGGAAATAGTCGAACAAGCTAAAGCGAAACAACCTTTAGATAGTTGAGTTAGACCTTTGCCTGTAAAGTATGCACAATGAATTCAGGAGTTGTTTGTATATGTTCAAGATACATGCCCTAATGAGATAACACCTAGTCCTAAGAAGGTTGCTATCACACCCATGAACAAAGTCAAGAAAGTTAGGTTTGTTGAACCTCTCACATCCTCAAGCAACATTAAACACGTAGATTCTTCAAATACATGTGTTGTCTTCACAGGATGTGAAGTATTTGTACTAGTGAATTGCGGACAAAGCCTCCAAGCAAAAAAAAGGAAAAAAAAAAAAAAAAAAATGTTAGGATCTCGCAAACACAAAGTAGAAACATGAAGAATAAACTAGAAAAACCCCCTAAGGAAAGTTAATAAATGAATAGTGTTGTATAACCGGTTGGTGTTGTTGATGTGTTAAGCATTCACTGTTCAAATGCGAATTGAATTTCTCTATGTACTTGAGGAGTAAATCTATGTTTGATGCGCGCGTTCTGATAAATGCTTCTTGTAATCGCTTAATTTCCTGTATGTTTCGCTAAATTTTTACCAAATTACGATTTTTAGCTAACTTTTTTAGCTTTTCCTAAATATGTTAACAACGTCTTTAAATGTACTAATCTATAGGGTATGTGTTAATATATGTTTTGCTTGTGTTTAGAAAGATGCAAAAATATCCGAAAGTATCCTGAAAAACTTAATTTTACTATTCACATTGTAGCACACTATTCATGCCCAGTTTGTCGAAAAATGTTTCAAGTTTTATTTGGCTATAACTTGGTCGTTTAAAATCCAATTTTAATGTACGATATATGGAAAACTATCTACTCGAAACGAGCTCTCCAAAAAGTACTTTTACGCCTAATAATTACTTTTTTAGGTCGACCTAATCCTCAAACTCAAATTTGGGGACAGCAAGCACTTTTTGTCATAAAGCAACTCAAAATCTTACCCAAACTTCAACAATAGTGTCTAATCTAGCCCTAATCTCCAGTCAAAAATAATTCCACACAAAACCACACATAAATCTAACATAATCCCTTCATTTTTATTGTTCTAACACTCATTCAACTCTCATCTTACCAAGAACATAATATTTAATTAGTGAAATAAAGTAGCATCATTATTTATAAAATCTTGCTTTAAAATCTTTAAAAAAAATTAAAACACAACATATGGATGTATGGATCTTTGAACATATAAGAAGAACATAAGCAAACCACAAAGAAAGATCCAAGATACTTACAAGAATGAAGAACAAGAAGCAATAACACAAGATCTATACCCAAAATCACTAGATCTTGAAAAACCCCAAATAATAACCAAACCCTAATTTGTAGATCTTGAAGAAAACCCTTAAATCAAAGAACCAATACTTGCAAACACCTTAGATGTTCTTAGAAATGAACTTAGTATGCTTGGATTATGCAAGAAATCAAAGAAAATGGGAACCCTATAAGGGTGTTGGTTGGCCGTGGGTTTCAAGAAGACAAGAGGGAGAGAAAGAAATTTTTGGAGGCTTGAAAATGATTATGAAACCCTAATTTATTATATGTGAAGGTATTTATAGGCCAAGAGCTAGGGTTTTGACTTGTCAAGTGAAGTATAAGTGACCAACACACACCAAAAGTGTGTGTGTGTGTATGTGTATGTGGTTCGGCAATAGCCAAGCCACAAGGACCATGTAGTTCAAAATTTTTGATCAAGGTTCATGAATTAGATCTTAAATTTGAATTTTGGTCAAAATGAGAAGTCATGTGATCAAATGGTCACATGTTCTAGTCAAACTTGAGAAATTGTGCATGAGAAGGACTCTCTCATGTGTCACTTTCACCCACATGCATGAGAAGTTCAAGAAAAGATGACATTTAATTAATTTCTAGGCTTATGGTGCATTTGGTTTTGGTTTAGGCGTCCACAATATATCAAGAAAAGAGGGTGAATGAAATTCTTGACTTATGAATATGAGATGAATGATAAC
Organism: Tanacetum coccineum; assembly: GCA_026074375.1. Taxonomy (NCBI): domain Eukaryota; kingdom Viridiplantae; phylum Streptophyta; class Magnoliopsida; order Asterales; family Asteraceae; genus Tanacetum; species Tanacetum coccineum. The sequence goes on from BQNB010011527.1 coordinate 49,406, forward strand.
TAAAGTTTACACGAAAAGATTTCGATTTTTCGGGTTTCCGTTAGGTCAAAAACGCGAAAAACGCAATTTAAACGTTAAGACAAAAAAATAAATATCAGGAGTGATCGTAAACTACGAAACACTTAGAAAAGATAAAATAACTCATATAATATCTAAACTTATCAAAATCCAAAGTCGGAACGCGTCCGATGACGTTTTTCTGATTTACGCGGGTTAACTTCTCGGTAAACTATCAGATTTAAACGTAACGTATAAAAATAAAAAATAATGATCGGAAAAGTTTAAAATATTGACCAAAATTTCTCGGGGTATGACATACCACTTCACAATCAATACACAATCACTAGATCTACTCTATCAGATTTACACAAAATCCGAATCACACAAATACATAATCACTAGATCTACTCTATCAGATTTACACACAATCCAAATCACACAAATACATAAGGTAATTACAATAGAGATTTGGTACTTAGAAGAAAAGAGGAGAGATCTCTAAATAACAATTCGTTTCTTAACGAATACGAATGTTCTTCTCTTGCACTTGAATGAGATGGAAGAGATGAGAAGAAGAGATTAAATCACTTGAAACAAGATCTAAGAATGTTAGTGATCAAGAGATTTAGAGAGAGAAAGAAGATTTTAGAGAGAGAAAATTATATGAAAATTTTATGCAAAGAGATCTGATTTTCTGCAAGGAATAGAGCAGTATTTATAGGCAGGAAAATCCAACGGTCACTAAGGGCGGTCCCGGCGGTCCCAGATATATCTGGGGGCCGCCAGGCCTATAAGGGGGCCGCCTAGTAGACTACGCTCCCTTTTTTGTCTTTTTGTGGGGAAGGTTGTATCTGGTATGGAACTTTCTATTTTGGGGGGAAAAATTGAATTTTAAATTTTAAGTTTTTAATAAAACTTTTCTTTTAATTAGAAAATATTTTGTATAATTAATTTTGTGAAATTCTGTTAGCCTCAAATATTGAGTCGAACAAATACTGGCTTTTCGATAAAGTTCGTTCATTAAGAATATTAGGTCTCGATCATTCAATTATGCAACGTTGTAATAGGCTAGAACGGGTAAACGAGCTCGTTTATGTAAGCTAATCGGTCAAGTGTATCAGGCGTAAGCCCAAGTAATCCCGAGCCCGGCCCGTAGAAATACCATAGGCATGTAAGCCTCATGGTTTAACTATAAATACCCCTCTCCAAGGATGGAGAGAGTGTTGGTTCACTTTGTAATTTTCACTAGTTAATCAACCATTTATTTTCTCTCTACTTTCTCTCTCTTGTTTCTCTCTTTAAACTTCTTCCACCTTCTCTCTTATTTTCTACTTTAATTCGTGTACTAAGTAATGAAGTGAGGTGATTACGAGGTACCGACATTTGGTATCAAGAGCCTCGGGTAGATTAGTGATTTTTTTTATGGTAATAAGCTTAAATCGTGGCTTATTTTGGTAAATAAGCTCACGGCTCAAAAAGCATGGAGCTTTTTGGTTTGTTAAGCTCTTTCTTTTCTTGCTGTAATTATTAAACAGCTTATTGTGTCTCAAGATCATGTTTTAGATAAGCTTATAGTTAGATTTTTAAGCTTTAAAGGATTCGGCTTTTTTAAGTGGAGGTTTGATCAAATATTAGAGATTTACAAGGAAAAACATGGTAGTTTGTGCTTAATCTTCTATTATACACTTAGTTTAGACACTTTTGAGCTTATTAGAGTTGGTAAGTAGCTTATTTTGCTTATTTCGAATTAATATTCATTGTGGCGGTTTGCTTATATTAATATAGGCAGCGGTTTGCTATTTTTTGTAGCGGTTTGAACAGGTACAAACAAAGATAATTAATCTTGGTCCAAATAGAAACGAAACTTTGTCTAAATTCACCCTTGGTAGCGGTTTGGTAAATTTGTGGTAGCAGTTTAATGTTTCTGACTCAATAGCGGTTTACCCAAGTTCATTTAGGTAGTGGTTTGAGAAAGTTTAATAGGCAGTGGTTTGCTAAACTTAAAACAGGCAGCGGTTTGTCTTATTTCTTTTGCCAGCGGTATATCTTCATTCACAGCGGTTTGAGAAAGAATATTAGGCAGCGGTTTGAGTTTGCATGCCAGCGGTTTGAGTTTACTAAAGACAGCGGTTTGTTAAAACTTTTAGGCAGCGGTTTACCTCAACTTTGCCAGCGGTTTAGACTAATTATTGCCGGCGGTTTGACTGAATTTTATGGGTGGCGGTTTGCTTAGTACAAAGTACCAAATTTCAATTTCACTTAAGCCAATTTTGGTAATCCAAATTCGGTAAAAGACCAATTTCGATGAACTTTAATTTTGGACAAAATGAACCTTGGACTTTTAAAGACAGTTAACTAACCTTAACAAACAACAAACCACAAGCACAATCAAGGACTTAAAAGATAATTAATTCACAACAAACAAACCTTAATCTCAATTAAATTACATTCACGGTTTTCTATTGATTTTGTAAAATCCCACGAAAGACACAACTCTTTTCTCGGTTTTAATCATAGACTTGTAAAATCCAATGGACGTTATTGTATTCATTTTACCACAACTTCAATCACAACACATCTACTTAAGATCCTTCAATCATTTTTACTTCATAACACAACAATCATTCATCATGACAACTCCAATTGTAACTTCCACAACCGACAGTCAAATGCATAACAACATCATGGCAGCTTGTTCAAGGGATCGTCCACCAGTGCTTGCAACAGGACGATATGCACAATGGCGATCATGGTTCTTACGATACATTGATAGACGACCAAATGGTGATGCCTTAAGGAAATGCATTCTCTAAGGTTCTTACACTCCTTCTACAGTCATAATTCCAGTTGTACCTGCAACGGATAATTCTCTAACAGTTCCTAAACAAACAACAGTTGAGACAGTCCTGAATATGTCTCCTGAAAACAAAGCTCACTTTAAATCAGAAAAGGAAGTGATTCATTTGATATTGACTGGAATTAGAGATGAAATATACTCAACTGTTGATGCATGCAAGACAACTCATGAAATGTGGGAAGCTATTGAAAGGTTACAACAAGGTGAATCCCTCAACATTCAAGATGTCAAGACTAACTTATTTTGGGAGTTTGGAAAATTCACCTCTCGCAATGGAGAAACAATGGAGTCATATTACACAAGGTTTTACAAGCTGATGAATGAAATGATTAGAAACAATTTGACAGTTGCTACAATGCAAGTCAATGTTCAATTTCTTCAACAACTTCAACCAAAATGGTCAAGGTTTGTAACAATGGTCAAGCAACAACACAAATTAGATGAAGTTTCATATCATAAGCTCTTTGACATTCTGAAACAATATCAAAAGGAAGTTAATGAACTTCATGCTAAAAGAATAGCAAAGAATGCTAACCCCTTAGCACTTGTTGCTGCTGCTCAACCATATCAAGATCCGTATTATCAAACATCAAAGTCTCATAAATCATATGCACCAACATCAAAAGCCTCACTTCCAACCAGATCTCATGCAACTACAAGACACAAAGGCAAAGAGATAGCCAAACTAATACACCTCTATCTGAGTCAGCTTCTAAAGAAGACAGTGATCCTAAACAAGCTCAGAAGGATAAGGAAATGCAGAAAAATTTGGCACTCATTGAAAAGTATTTCAAGAAGATCTACAAACCTACCAATAACAACCTTAGAACTTCCTCAAACACCAGAAACAAGAACGTGGATACTACTCTATTGATCCCACTTGAATAGATCTTGCTTAGCTTGTAAAAGGCTTAGTTGTATTGAATAAATCCAAGACAACTATGATAGAAACTTTTATTGAATATATCAAAGACTATGCGGAATCTAGTCTATGATACCAAGAAGAATAAACAATGAAACAGTAATAAGTAAGATTCTATAATATCAAGCCTTAAGCCTCAATATATTAATACGAACACTCTTAATAGTATTAGGGTTATACAAAACCTTGAAGCTATAACAAAACAATTTCTAGATGATATATGAAGATGAGATATTGAGATGCTAACCTACATACCCTAGGGTCTCCTTTTATACACCAAGGAACCCTAATGGGCTTACAACGCATTTTCTATACATACATATCTTATCTTAAAATATCTCATTCTTATCACATCAGCAATACTAACATATAACTAACAGTACTAACTTATAACTGACAGCAGAAACTCTTCTAGCAGTAGTAACTAATACTAGCAGTAGTAACTTTACAACTAGCCGTAGTAATGACTTAGAATATTTCTTGCAATCTTCACCAGCAGTAGAAACTATAACCAGCAGTAGTAATCTTCATAACTAGCAGCAGTAACTTGAACCAACAGTAGTAACAGTTAAGAAGCCTTTTATTCCTAACAATTCTCCCCTAAACTTGATATTCAACATATTAATCATCAAGTTTCTTCAATAAAATCTTCTTAATCCTTAGGAGGATGTATTCAAACACTCTTCTACTTCTTAAGTTGTGATCTTGTAAATCTGAGAAGTTCATAAGCCATTTCACACTCATGATCAACTTCTAGTCTTCTACTTAACATCCTTGAAAGCATTTCTTGTGTAAGAGGATACGTTCTTTCTACCGGTATATGAATAGTAATTCCAGTATCTGTCAATAGTAAATAAATTCCACATGAATCAAATAACCTCTAGCTTATCAATGTGTAGTCCTGTTGAGCTTTCCAGATTTCATCTTCCTCACTTGGCTTAAATAAAGTTATAAGATATCCCTAAAGTAATCTGTCATATCCTTCTGGACTTGCTGTTTCAAATCTTTCCTTTACCATCCTGTATAGATCTAACACATCTTGTCTGTCAAAATCATCAAGCATTGTACGAAATATCTTATAATATTTTTCACTTCCATCTGCCTTTATGATCTGATAATACATCTTGTCTTCTGATAGAATGTGTGTCTTCCAGTCAACTATTAGATATTTTGTAGATAATGATTCAACATTGACAGCTTTATCATCTCTTAGAACTATCTCTAAACGCATTCGGTTGTCTAACAACTGATTGGTTTCTTAGTGATGGTAACACCGGTTTCCCCAAGACTGATGTTTTGTCTACTATGAAATTAATAAGCAACAAATAATGACAATTAAGCAAGTAAACTAATTTTAAATCCCTAAAAATGTAAACTAAAATTTCACTAGGAAAAGAAAAATTTCGAAAACTATTAAAAATAAAAGCCCTAATTTTTATCTTTTCTAAAAGTTTATATTAAACTAATTAAAACTTAACCTAATTCATTAATTATACTAAATAAACTTATTTAAAAACTTAACTAATGGAATAATGATGCACAAGAAAAGACTAACAGGAAAAAACACTTATGACGGGGGAACTTAAAGCTGGCAAAACACTAGATCGAAAAAGTTTACATATCTACCCTGAGATCTCTAACCCCGGATAACAGTAAGGCCCGAATTAAGGTAAAATTTGAAAAGTGCTTAAAATGAAAAACTCAAAGAAGCAAAGTTATAAAGGAAGCAAGTGAGAACAAAATTAATAAAGACTACTTGGGCTAAAAACTCACAAATAAGCTCAAAAGAGCTGTATCTATAAGCTGTTACAGAAAGGAGGGCTTATCCCTTGGATTTAGAAAATAAGCTATAAAAAACTCAAAACTGGATAAAAATGCAAAAGGAAAGGAGTTCTAAAGAGCTTATGATGCGATTAATCTATAAATGAAAAGAAATTAAAGCTTAAACTACTTTTATACTACTGAAATTGATCAAGAACTAAGCAAACTCAAGAAATAAGCAAGAGAGCACAAATTCCAAATGAGCTTAAAGGTTTATAAGGCTAAACTAAACTCTAAAACTTTAAGGACTTATAAAACTACTTATAATCTATCTAATTAAGCTAGAAAATCTAGATCCACAAGCTAAATTAACAAATTTAAATTCCTAAAGTTCTAGAACTGTTTTGCTTTTTAACTTTTTTGACAGCAAAATAGCTTAAGACAATTAAGCTAGAAAAGAAATTAAAGACTTAAATTATATTAAGCTATATTAAAAACCTAAGTTCTACCAAAGTTTTATAAAATAAATCCTAAGTACTCATCTAAATGTGGCTGAGAACCAGCAGTAATAACTGAGGTTAGTACTGTTAATATAAAAGTTCAGCCAGTACTTTCACTGGTAAATGTATCTAGATGGTGCAATTTTGACTTTTGAAAACTAAATAAGCAATGAAATAAGCTAGAAAATGAAAACTAAATCTAAATAAGCTAAAACTAAACTTGATTCTACTGAGATTAAAGCTAACAGTACTAACTTATGAAAGCAGTACTTACTTGGAAGTTAGTACTGGTAGTGTAAAGGCTTAGCAGTACTAACTGAGGTTAGTACTGCTAGTGTAAAATCAAGGGTGCACTAAACCAAACACTACTTAACCATTATGACAGAATTGAGAAAAGCTTTTTAAGGGAAATCTAATGAACAAGTACTAAATACCAGATAAAAACTAGCTTAAAACAAACTTATCAAACATGATTAAACAACTAAATAAGCAAAATTTTAAGATCTAAACTAATTAAACTAATATTTTTAGATTTTATGAGTTTTTATGACAGAATTTAATAACTAAAGATCTATAACTACTTAAGCAAAAACAGATGAAGACAAACAACTAATAAGTACTAGAAGAGACATTTAACACTAAATAGCAAGAGATAAGCACATAAGCAATATTAAACTAAAACTAGCAATTTAACTGAATTTTAGAAGAGATTGAAAAAAGGGAAAATCACTTGATCCTCTTAGCTTAAACAAAAAGAAACAATAAAGCAGCTACAAGCTCTATAGCTTATGAGTAAGTAGAGTATAAGTAATTGGGATCTCTTTCAGGTAAGATCCCCTTCAGAAGCTCAAATACAATAAGTCCATGTAAGTTAAACGATTTAGGTTTAGATAAGGTTAATACTGATTTAAAGAGCCTCCTATTTCAGTTATAGACTGAAGGCTTAGTATGAGCTTGATAGCTTATGAGACAATACGGCTTATTAGGTGAACTTATGACTTAATGAGAGCTTAGAAAAAAGGTTTAAAACACTAAAAATTGAATTTCATTAATCAAAGAAGCTGATTACAATACTTGAAAAAGGAAATTACATTTAAGAAATTACGAATTTAAGCTAAATTACTAAAAACTTAGATAAAAAGAAAAGACTAGATGGAAAACTAGATATCTCGTGTGTGAGAAGTGAGGTCTTTTTATAGTGCCCAGCTGAAGCTTCTAGGACCTCTAGCCTTGCTCACCAAACTTTTAATCTCTGCCATTCATTTGATCTATATTGTGGGACGTTGGATCATTTTGTGGACACCTGAGGATTGCCAGGCTGGCATTCTTTGATGTGACGTTTGTGTTGGTTTTGTTGAGAGAGTTAGCACAAAAAACCCACATAAATTTGTTGCTTTCTCCATGGCTATACGTGGCATGAGCCTTGAGCTAGGATAAGTATCCCCTTGTTTACGACTAAATTATCCTGCCATTTGTAAGAGAAGACCTTGAATTTGTTCTTTCGTACCTTTAATTTTAATTGCCCACTTGATTTACATAGGAGTGAAATTGGGAAGACGGGTGATAGTAAAAGGGGTTCACCGCTCCTTTTTTTGCACAGTTATAACTGTTGTAGTTTGAGTAGGTTACACATTTGGCCCTTATCTTTCATTTCCTCTTTGTCAAGTTTTAAAATTATTTTTCGAGAATGCAAGAATTGGCCTTGTAGTGAAAATGGCTAAGGCTTTGGATCTTTGGCTTCTTTTTTTGAAATCTTCTGATTCGCTGTGTCCGTGTTTGACTCGCTTTTGACTGTTTTCTTGTGTTTTTTGACTTATCCGTACCTGCACACATAAAACACAAAATACAAGCTATTTTGCCATTTTTTGGTCTTGTTTTTTTGTTCGGTTTTTTGGGTTATTTTAGGTGATAAATGGGATATGTGTATTTTACCACCTTATCCTTATCTCATATCTTTCATTTTACAAACATATGTAGATCTATTACATTTGTCTGTCAAAATTCATCAAGCAGCTCACTGAATATCTTGTAATCTTGGAACTTCCATATGCTTTGATGATTTGATAATACTCATATTTTCATTTAAAATATTGTCTTTCCAATCAACAATTGGATTTTGGTGGCAAAGATTCAACATCAATAGCAACATCAATCCTTAGAACTACATCCATATCTATCTCTATGCTTTCTTTTTTCAGCATCATTATCCTCTTCTAGTTTCTGTTTCTTGGAACTTTCTTCTTTAGAATCTGCTCTTGGTCTCTTTTTAGTGCTTTCTGCTTGCTGTTGACTGTCATCATCTATAGGCTTAAAGTCATCAATCCACTTCTTCTCTCTTTCATATAACTTCTGAACTTCTTTAAAGTTCTTGTGCTTTAGTTGTTGATGAGTGTACTTACCCATATGTTTGAGGTAAGTAATCATCATGTTCCTGACTTGAGTTCTTGTAGGTGGTTTGTTCCTTATTGCCTCTGCTCTTTCTACTGCCAATTGTTTCTTTCTTCTTTCAAAGAATTCTACTAACAATCTGGCTCTTTCTTCAATTATGTACTTCTCTTGCTCTTTATGTGTCAGTCTTACAGCCAGTGATCATCATCTATTCTGGCTTGAATTTCATCAAACTCTTCAACTAAAGCAGCACTAGTAGCTTCTTCTTGATTTTGTCTTTCTTTTTGTGCTCTGTCCAACTCTGCTAACTCTTCCTCATGTAATCTTTGAGCTAACTCTGCATTACTTTCAATTTGAGCTAACCCTTGATCCTTTGTTTTTACTTTTTACTGGTTTTCTTCTGAGTTCTTCTTTTAACCAGTACACTTTACTTTGTCTTTTGATCTAATGTTGGAAGGGTTGAATGTGTTGTAGTTGATCTGTTTAGTCTAGGAGGTTCTTCTTCATCTATGAGAAACAACTCCTTTTTCTTTTACTTTGCTTTCTAACTTATCATCTTACAAGTGTACGAGCAATTGTGAGATCTTCATTACCAAATATCGTGTTGTTGTAGGGGAGTACGATGGAGTAGCAGTACTAAAACATCACAGGAAACACTGGCAGCCCTAACTTCTAGGCCTAGCAGTACTAACTTGATCTGCAGTACTATCACCTTTTTCTCCAACTACCCTTTCTTCCACTATCCTTCTGTATTTGCCCATCAAATCAGGTTAAGCTCCTCTGTTTTATCTCATTACTCCTCTGTTTTGTTAGTAGGAAGTCTCACTCTGCCTTTAACTTCTTCTCTTATATAGGTTATTGGTTCTTACTTTCTCTTCTTTTCTAGCCTCTTGACCCTCAATTTCAATCTGGTGATCACTTTGTCTTGAGTAGTCTTTGCTTCCTCTAAGGCAAGAACCCTTTTTGTCAATGAGGTATAGGTTTCCATCAATTCCTAAATTAGTTCCATTCTACCCTCATCACTTCCAGGTGTGTTACTCCCTGAGTGAGGTGAATCTTGGGTGTAGTGTGATTACAATAATCCGTCAAATTTATCATGATTTCCATAATATACTCTCCACGTCCAGTTGTGTTACTTCTTAGAGAGGTGAGTTAACGAGACGTTTTAGATGTAGTCTCAGGACTAGTCTGAGCATCTGAGCAACCCCAATGTGGAATCTTGGCGGCATGGGTTGTCACCTGACAATTTTGAGAAAGAGGATCATTAGACATTGTCGTAGATTGGGTCTTAAGGATGTTATCACTGTCCTATGCTGTACTAGCTAGCTGCGTAGTGATAGCCCTTTCTCACACTGTCACCTCCCTCCTTTATGGACAAGCCTCATCTGTTTATTGGTCTAAGGCATACTAGGTCTGAGGTAACGCAATGGACCTATTTGGCTCTCCTATGTTTGAGTCTTTCTTTGTTTTCTTTGATTTGTAGATGGAGATGGGAGTATTTGCCTCAATTGAGCTTTACGTTTGAAGTTCATAGGGAGCTGGTGGAGGTGTTTCAGTTGAGTTGATTCAGTTGAGGTTCTGAAAATTAGTGTGAGATTAGAGGTGGTTGGTTGGGGTTCATGGGATATTGCTGAAACTTCACCCTCAGGTGTCTTGGTTTTGCACAACATTGAGTCAAAAGTTGAGTAACTTTTCCTGAAAAATTTTACTTTTCCTTGCCATATTATGAGAAAACTTTTTCCTGTGTAGGTGTCTCCATAAGTATCATTTAAAGGTTCTGGCAAATCTTTAGCTGGTTTTCAAAAAGTGTTTAAAAAACCTTGGATACATTAAAAATCTCTTTGGATCCAAGTTCCTCAACATACCATCAAAAATTAATTTAGAAAAATTAAATTTTTGACCATTTGCTAAACATATAACTGCTGAAGCCAAATTAGTTAAAAATTCATTCCAAGCAGTTGATTTTGAAACTTATACAATGAAGGATTGGTATGTATCAAAATTACATTGAGGTGAGAAATGAAACCTTTTTGAAAAGTAAGTTTGTAGTAGCTGTCATAATCCATCAACACAAGGTTTTCAAAAAATTTCAATACATTTGTTAGGCAAAGCAATACCCATCCTCTCAGTAAAGAGGTAGATAACTTGTCACTGATGATTTTGATATGACCACAACCTTGCCATCAACAATAGCATGTATTTGCTTCACTAAATTGACTGTTTTGGAAGTGGTAGTATTCCAAAATTGTTCAATGTAAAAAGCATAGATACGGTGGGACTTTATAGTGAGAGCATAATTGATTGAACATGTAGAGAGGAAGTCCACTATCTGATGAAACTTAGTGTTCTCCTCTGTCTTTTCCAAACAAGCAACCATATTATGTTGATCGACAAACTTTAAATCCGCCATATAGTGATTGATTTATAAGAAGGGTTCTGGGTTTAAGTTCGTTGATGAGAGTATAAGGGTTTGGCAAAGTTAATTGAGATATTATAAAGAGAGCTTAAGGGTGTGATTGGACCAACTGAATAAAGTTGAATCTTTATCTTGAAGTAAAACTTATAAAAGAAAGAAAGATCAAGAATTATCCAAATATAGACCCCTATAAGCGAAGTTGTTGGCGGAAATATCTCAACGGTTATAATTAATTAATGAAAATCTGTTATGCCTCGAACAATATTAACAGTAACAAAGCAGTACTAAATTTGGCTCAGCGGTACTAACTTTTGCCTAGCAGGTACTAACTTTTGCCCTAGCTGTTACTAACTTTTGTAGCAGTATAACAAAATAGTTACTAGTAGAACCCAGATACTATCATCAATCTCATTATCAAAACCCGTGTAAGCAGCACTAACTAATCCTAGCAGCATCAACTTTTGTACAAAGTTTCATTCAACTGTATAAACTATGTCCAGCAGTACTAAGAGATATCCAACAGTATTGACTCTGTCTTTAATAATTATACAACAACATGCTCTATTCATCACAAGACACACTAGGAAAAGACTAGATACGTCATGTGAGGAATTTTATGTGGATCCATATTTATTGCATAACCATGAATAAAATTTAAGAACTGTTATCCAAACAATTTACCTCCCTCAAACAATACTTTAGAGATTAAGTAATCCAATGCTAACAATTAGAAAGTTAAACCTGTTAACATCAAAAGCCTTTGTGAGAAGATCTGCAACATTGTGGTCTATGTGAATCTTAATCATCTGAATCAACTTCTTCTCGTAACAATCTCTGATGAAATGGTGCCTAATCTCTATGTGCTTGCGTTTTAGAGCGAAACACTAGTTCTTCACATACAAATGGTGCATTTCTCTATCAATGAAATATTGGTGTTCATGAAGGTTGAACCCAAATAATCAAGCATTGATTTCTTAAATCCTTGCACATGTCCACAACAATTTGCAGTAGCACACAATACTCTGACTTCAGTAGTAGAATTTGCACTATAGTCTGCTTCTTCATTGCCATCGAAATAAACCCTTGCCAAGAAATTGCTAATCCTCCTTATTGTGGATAACCTGTTAAGGGCTAGCTCCAGCATAATCACTATCAAAAAAAGCTTCCAAGTCAAATGGTGAATCTCTAGGATACCAAAGGCCCAATTTAGGTTGACCTTTCAAGTATCTAAAGATCCTCTTCACAGCAGGAAGATGTGACATTTTAGGAGTAACTTGAACCTTGCAAAAGCTCAAACAGCAAAAATTAAGTATGGCCTAGAGTTGTTAAGTACATCAATGATCAATCATTGATCTATGTATAATATGAACATCCCACACTATCAGCTTCTTCATCACTGAATCAGGCCTTGTTAGATTTATATAGGAGTGCTTGTTGTCTTTACAGTGGCAAAATCAAATTCTTAATATGTCAGCACATATCTTGGTCTTGGCTATGGAAGATTCCACCTTCGTCTGTTGTACTTGTGACCCTAAGATGATGGTGTGTGCCCCCATTGAACTCATCTGAATTTCTGTGCTTCATTTGCTCAACCTCATCACATAAAGGTTTCCTTTGTAGACCCAAGATGATATCATCAACATACAGATGATACTAACTAAATATCACATTTGTCCTTTCTTATATGAAAAAAGTCTTATCTATAGTGCCTATTCTAAATTATTTTTATATTAAGTAGGTAGACAAAGCGGGTTCATTACCAGGCTTTAGGAGCTTAATGTAGACCATATAATGCTTTTTCTACCTTATACACTTTGTCAGGGAACTGTGGATCTTCAAAACTAGGAGGTTGACATACATAAACCTCCTTTTCAATAGTACCATATAAGAAGGCACTCTTTACATCCATCTGGTACACATTAACCCCTTAAAATGATGCATAGGCCAATATAACTGATTTGATTCTATAATAGCACACAGGAGCAAAAACCTCATCATAATCAATTCCTTCTTCTTGGGTATAACCATTGTGCAACCAGTCTTGCCTTGTTTCTTACTACAATCCCTCTCTCATCCTTCTTGTTTCTAAAGACCGTTATTGTTCAATGGCCTATTGCCTTTAGATGATTAACCCACCGGTGTCCCAACTCTGAAGTTGAAATTGTAGAAGCTCCTCTTTCATTGCTTCTATCCAGCTTGGATCTTACAGAGCTTGAATCACTTTCTTGGGTCCCATTTGAGAGAGAAAACAGACAAAATAAGCAGTCTGATAATCTTTGCGATTTGTTCCTATGCTTATTAATGTTAACATACCATAGACATGCTCTTCAAATCTTGGGTCATTTCTCCTTGTTTGAATGCCTGAATTAAGTCTATAATATCTAGTCTTTGGAGATCCTTGTCATTTGGTCTGTGGGAATAGGACTGACATTTATGGCTGTTTCTAGTTGTTTAGGTTCTGCGTCAGCCACCCACTTTCATGATCATAAGCATTATCAAAAAATTCCAGTATCATCCATTCGAGACACATTTGAAACAGGTGGATTGTAAAATTGCATTTTGAAAGAGAAAAAACTTCAAATAGTGTTCCCTCAAAAAATACATTAGAAGATTCAAAAACATTAAACTGGTGATTTGTATAATCATTAGTAAAAGATGGTCCAACAGTACTAACAGGTGTACTAACAGTATTAATACTATTAGTGCTGTTAGGATGTACAGTATGCTTTTCTTGTTGAAGTAGCCTTTAAAACTCACGTCATATGGCTTGACAATCCTTCCTATCTTTATCTAAAGCTCCATTACATTCCATTTAGTAGGCTTCTCTTCATCATCTTCTTCACTAACCTTAGGATATGAGAGATTAATGGATTTAGTTGGTGTAGATAGTATTAGGATGTATTCTTGTTTAGTTCTGTTCTTATTTTAGCTTTGACATGTAACAATGTTATCTCTAGTTCCCTTGCTAATACATTAGTTTGATTTCTGCAACAACTGGCACATAGTTTCATAGATATTGTAAAAGATCAACATCAAAAGCCATTTGGTCCATTTCCATATCACATAAGGTATATTTTCAAGAATCTAATGTTTAAGGGTCTCTTCAACTAGAATAGGTATATTTGTAAATACTCTCAGGCCTTGCTAACTACAGAGTACCAAAATAATAACCCTTATCAGCTTTCCATCAAACTTGCCTAGATGATCCCTGGTATTTAAGATAGTAACAGGACATCCAAAAGGTTTCATGAAGTCTATCAATGGGGTTCTTCCACGAATAAGTTCATAAGGTATCTTGTTATGAGGCTTAATAACTAAGACCCAATTTAGCACATAACAAGCAATATTAACTGCTTCAGCCCAAAATGTGGTTGACAACTTAGAGTCAACTAACATAGATTTACAGCTTTATTGTGTTCTATTCCTCCTCTCAGCAACACCATTCTATTGAGGAGTCCTAACAACACTGAATTCCCTCTTAATACCCTTCATTTCACAAAACTGATTCATTACACTATTTTTGAACTCAGTTCCATTGTCACTTCTGATAACTTTTACTTTATAGTCTAGTTGATTTTCTATTTCAGTTATGAAGGTCTTTAATATCCTACTAGTTTCATCCTTAGTGGCAAAAAAGAGTAACCTAAATAAAACCTACTATAGTTTCATCAGTAAACAACTAGGCAATATGACTTTTCATTAAAACTCTTAACATTTGTAGGACCAATAGGTCATATTGAAGAATATGTAAGGGTTTGCTGTTAAGTTCAAAAAGTTTGGTCTACATGAGGCTTTGTGGTGACTTTCTTTTCTGACTAGCAACAACAAGAATGGTCCATTTTCAAAGATCTTTAAACGTAACTCTAACAAGGTTTACATCTCACAGTTTGTCATGTTTTTAAAAATTTATGTGTCTGACCAACCTCCTGTGCCATAAATTAGATTCATCAATTATGGCCTTAGCAAAGAGGCAAGTTAAACCTCTAGTAGGAACAACATCTTTTTTTCCTAATTTTTCTTTTTTCTTTTTTTTCTTTTTTATTTAGGTCAACAATGTTAAATGTTATACTTTCTTGGAATCTCAGCAAGACATTGACTTTCATCAAGTAGCTTAAATGTCAGAAGATAAGACAAGTCATTCACGTGTCAGTAAAAAAGAATATTATTCTTTTTGTCTCATATTTGTGAAACACTAAACAAGTTATACTTATGATCCTTAAATAGTACACACATATCAAAAATCCAACTGTTCCTGTTTTGATTTTTACCTTTCTAAAATTCTACCTTTACCATCTCCTAAATGAAACAAAACCAACCATCATAATCTTAATATTCAGTAAGATGCATTTTGTTTCCAGTCATGTGCTTGAGCAACATAGTTCAATAACTCTTTTTTCCTTGTAATCCTTTTGTGTGGGTTGCCCTGTACATAAAAATAAAAAGTGAATCTAGACTTCTTTTGGGGATCCTAAGACATTATGACTTGGATCTGCCTAGTGCATCAATGTAAGAATATTTTCTTCGAAAGTTTTTGATGCCAACTACTGTTTTGGCTTTCCAAAACCCAGCAAGCTAAGGCCTTAAACAGATTAACCTTTTTTCCTTGTTTTCAGCTTACTACTGCTCTATCCCTAGCATAGAATACTTTTACCCTGACAGTAATAACTTTTTTTTGAAAATACTGTTTTGTATCAGAATACTTGTTAAATGGCCTTGTTGACTTGTGAAAAATCCCTTTTTATAAGCATTTATTTGTCTAGATGATTTAATAGTGGTTGTGTGCCAGCAGTATTAAATGGTCGGACAGCAGTAGTAACTCTTCACCAGCAGTTTTAATTTTGCCAGACTTGGTTAATACTGCTTTGTGGAAACAATCTTCTATTAGGGTGAGGGTGACTCATTTTATTGCAAGTTCTTGTGATTCACCCTATTGAGTGGTTCCTAAGTGGTCTTATAACTGTTTTATCCACAAACTAGTGAAGATGCGCAAAATCTACACAAAATTAAACAAGCTGTTTTTAATCATTTTAAAGTCACTTCCTAGTCTTTGGGTCATAAGATTGTTCCAGTTTCTTTGGTTCCCTCTAGGATAGTATTTGTTTTGTTTAGGTGTTTGATTGTTCTCAAGTATATATACGTAATAATATCCAAAGTATAGAAAATTCCAAAACTACCCTTGAGGACAAAGGTAGTAGGAAAAATCTTACAAAAATACTACACGTTTAACCGGTAAGTGATTACCGGGTCGTTTTCCCAAAGACTTATGAAATTGAGACCTCGTTTGTTATTTGGACAATGACTTGAATTGGTTCAAACTTTTTGGATTAATTTTCTAAATCTACAATTAAAAACAATTTAAATAAGCAAGAAAAAATTAACGACTAAGCAATTAAAAACAAATAACGGTAATTAAAGAAAACGTGACAAATAAGCAAGAATACTAAAATTAATCCCTAAATGATTTTCTAAACTTTTTCTAATCCTAAATGACTATTAAAAAGTAAATGCTAAGGAAATTCTAAAACGAGAATGGTAAAAGCTTAAAAACGAAGAAAATAAGAACGGATATGAAAACCCGCTCTTTAAAAAGTGAAATTTCAAAATATTAACCTTACGAAAGTAAATTTCAAACCTAAGCCTAGATTATGATAAAAGAAAATTTTATAAAAAAGAAAATTATTTTTTTGATTATTTTTCTATTTTTTATGATTTTTTAAAGTTTTTAACAAAAATAAATGATTAAAAATACTAAACTTTGAGTTAAAAATCTAAGAAAAATACTAAAAATAGCTTATGATAAACAGAATGCAGGAAAAATGTAAAAACTTAAAAAGCTAAACTAAATAAGCCGGGAAAAAGCTTTTAAGCACTCGAAGTGCTTATTAATACTAAAACTCAAAAATAGGTTAAAAGGTTTGATAATGCAAAGTTGGACGTAAAAGTCCCAAGGGCACGTTGGTGAGGGGTGTGTGTGTTGAGGCTTATAAAAGGGTGAGGAGGGTAGAGGTTGTGGGTTCGATTCTTGCTCACCCACAATTTCCCCTCTTCCCTTTTTCTTTTCTTTTTGCAAAACTTTTTGAACAAAATTAATAAGTACCTAAAAATAAGCTCTTTTAATAAAGACAACTCTTAATTTTACTTAAGCTATAAGCCAAAAATGAGCTTAAAAGAGACAGAAAACACTTAACATATATCTTGCTTATTGCACTAAACTTAAAAGAATTAATAAGCTTGGAAAAGCTAAACTCTAAACTAAATAAGCTACAAGCATTCTAAAGCAAACCAAATAAGCACAATTGAACAATATCAGAGCAACACAATAGGCAATAAGCTCAAAAAGCCAGAGAAGCACCTATGCATAGAACTGAATACCAAACAGTCAGGAGAGACTTTTTAAGCTTATTTTTTAAGCCACAAACAGATCCTTATGGCTAAGAAGCTAATACCACAAAAGAGCTTATCCAAAAGACTACTTAAATCAACATTTTAAAATCATTTTGAAACTCAACTTCTTAATGAAAAAGCTTTTTGAAAACAGCCAATTCACTCAGTACATACTGAATGAACCGGCTGTTGAGTTTTTGAAAAGACAAAGTGCTATTTTAAAAGCTAAAAAACAGATGGCTAAGTAAGCAATTTGATACAAACAAAGCTTAAACAGATCAAAAATACCCTACAAACTACTTGAGTAAAAAATTTCAAAAGCTAACACTAATTATTACTAGCTGAATTTAAAGCATGAAAATGACTAGAAGTTAATCTAATTATCTGATGCAGATGACACCTTAAATGATAAAATCTTTAAACTAACAAAAACAGGCTTAAGTAACTAGTTTCTATAACTTTAATCAACCAAAACAAGAGCAAGTAGATCAACAAATTTGGTTAAAACAAGCTTGAGCTTAATATGTACAAGGAACTGAATTAATGTTGACAGATCTAAACTACAACTTACTAACTAAATTTGAAAACAGATTTAAACCTACAAGACACTAAAATCTTAATCTTATAATCCTAATTATGAAGTTTAAAATGAATTCAAGAGACCAAATGGACTCAAGCAGTACTAATAGTTAGTACTGCTTGACCCAAACACTCCCTTAAAATCTTCAAACTCATAATCAGCTTATAAAAGTGAGAATTAAGGCTCAACTTAGTATTACCAGATAGTAACTAGCTTAATAAAAACCTAATGAACATTTTTCAGTTAACAAATAAGCCAGAATAATAAGCTAATGAGTTATGCTACCATTATTTTTTTGATTTTGTAAACTGTTTTATAACTAGAATATGAAACTGAGATTAATACTAAAAACTTATCAAATAAATATAACAAACAAAATTAAGCTATTCTAAATAATAAAAAGCAGACAATAAGCAGATTTTAGCTACTATGCAAATATTAAGACTAGAATTGAAATAACAGCAAGAGCATAAAGAAATTTAAAGGAAAGTGTATGTACCTTAATCCCTTGCACTAAACCGGGATAAAAATTAGACCTATTAAGCTCTACCTACCCAGCTTATTTTAATAAGCATTCTAAAAAAACCATAAGCTCTTCCAAATTTAGCTTATCGTCCAAAAGCTCGTTTCCTTTTTCCAACTGAATAACTAATCAAATTAGCTCAAATAAGCTTTGTGGATGCTTATTTGAGCTTAGAGAGTATATGTGAACACAAACAAAATCTTAATTCAAGCTATTGAAGCTTAATATCAAATTTAGCTAAATTCTCATAAACGTAAACACAATTTTAAAGTAAAATACAATTTTATTAATAAAAGAAGAAGATTACATGACTTTTAAATGAAAATTACATTAAGATAAGGCAAATAAGTTGAAAAATAAGCTATTCTACTACCTACACTACTCCTACTTCTATATGCTCTTAAACTGTGAGCGAAAGCTTCCTTTTATAGCCTTGAGATAAACATTCTAGATTCCAGGGAGGCTCCTCCCTCCTTGATCTCAACCATTAATTCATAACCATCTTCATACCACTTAATCTTAGCCGTCTATGACCTTCCACGTATTTGTAGCCAATCAAATGTCTCAAGATTGCCAACGTGGCTCCTCCAGGTGTCAGATGGTATCAGAGCTTCTAGAAACAAGGGTAATTACCATTTAAGTAGGGGTGAATTTGGTGCAGGGTAATGTTTGAGATGGAAGGTGAATAGTAAAAGGTATTGGCGCCTTTTTCTTTCTTTTAACTTCGTTTGACCCGACATTATGAAGGTGTTGACTTGGGCTACGGTTTATATTTAAGGGAAATGGGCCATTGTTTTGATTTGGGCTCGGTTAAGGGGTTTAAGGGATTAGTTATTAAGGACTTAAAACTAACCGTACGTCCCTTAATGGTTAAGGACTAATGGTGTTATTGTTTTAGGACTTTTAGTGAAAATTAATTTAACAATAAGGCTCTTTTGGGTATTTTGAGGGTTTTGGCATTTTGTAGGTTGACCAAGGTTGACTTTGTTGACCTTTTGTTAGAAACTTCCGGCTCTTAGTTAGCACGCTATCCGTTCCACCTCCCTAGTCGTGTTAGTATGGATTTGGCCGTTTGTCTTGTGATTTTAGCAATACCTTAACTACACAACACAAATGACAAAAACAAGCAATATACAAGCATAATTTTGCACAATTATTCATTTAAGGCCATTTTTGGATTGAAAAGGATATGTGATTTCTCACATATCAAAATTCCCCAACTAAGTTTTCGTGTCCTCACGCAATGTTATATGCCCTAAAACCAAATACCTCAAAACCTCTCCAAACTAAATCTTTGAAAAGTATTTTGTGGAGAGAGTTAAGAAATCACAAGCTTTAAAATACTCCATTTTCCTATTTTTCAAAACTTTTTCCATTTTTATGATTTTTTTTAACAACTACCTAAAATATTCCGACTTTTGTTATTTTCATAACCGTTAGGGATCATAGAACAAGATGCATTTCGATCCGAGAATGCCCCAAAAAGGATAAATTCATCGTCCCTGACTTTTCACTAGCTCCAAACCAAGCTTAAAACGAAATCACCGTTAAATATCAGTTAAGATGCTAACACTACTCATATTTGCAACTTGTGAACTTTTCACTCCCGACAATTATTATATCTTAGGTGAATGTGCTATTTTGAATTTCAACCATGGATCAACGTTTTGCAAAATTCTATGTTTTACGTTCCACCCGAGAATAATGAGTTTGAAGGCGAGATCATCCCATGTAGCGACTTTCGTCTCGGCACATCCCAACCTTGCGGCTAAGTGACCAGGCTTTTGACACCCCACAGAGACTAGTATCGGGACTCACGGACCTTAGGTTTCAAAAACTCTCAGGTTTCCCGTATATACATAGCTTATTTAAAAACTTAAAATGAAATAGTCAAAGTTCAAAAGCATATTTAAATTTAACAAAAAGAGATCTATTTATTAATTTAAACTTAATATTAAACATAACATTTATGCAATTGTAACCCTCGACCTTTTAGAAGGCTGCAACATCGGTTGTGAGCCGGCAAGATGCAGCAAACTTTTATCAGTATCGGGGGGGGATTTTTGCGAGTCTATACAATGGTCTTACTTTAGAAGACTGTAACATCGTGGTAGTAGTGCTGGCCGGTGCAAGATGGACATCAAAACTTTTATATCAGCCCACAGTTTATAATTTTTTTTATATAGAAAAGACTTCTTTTTGAAAAATTCAAGTATAAGTTTGAACTAAGACTAAATTTTTTGCTATATACTACATAAAAATTATTGATTTAAGTTTAATCTCCAAAAATAGCACGTATTATTAATCCGGTTAGGAGCTTATGGGAGAAAAAGCCACAAATTACATACATGAGCTCTTAAGATTTTCAAATAATCCTTGTTTAGCATCCCACTCATACTTAACTCTATCATTTTTCGTTCTTCGCGAATTTCCGTGAACGCTTAGCCTTAAAAGTAAGGAACAAGCTAGAGCTAACACGCCTCGGAGTCGGGTCAAAAATTTATTCTTATTCTACCCAGTAGAAAAGTCAAAATTGTGACCAAACACTTATTTTATTTTTGAAAATTTTTAAATTTTTTCATTTTTTAAAATTTTTGTGGGAAAACAGAGTACGTGAGAACAACGGACAAAGGTAGGTAAGATCATATCGAAGATATACTACCCCATACTAAAATTAAACATTGTACTCAATGTTTCCTAGCCTAAGGCTCAAAACCCCATACTAGAACTTAAAAAGTCGAATGCATAACCCAAGTATGAAGAGAGTATCACAAAAATCTCAAGCCATTTATTAAGTATGCTAAAAGATAAATGTTAGTCGATAATAATATAGGATATCGGATTTCCCCAAACTAATGGCAAAGCAAAGCTAGGAACTCGAGAGGAAACCGGGGACAAAACACCCAAAAACACGAGAGTCTTCAAAAATTATTGGGGTCCATCCTACAAAAACAATCACAAGCCACAAACAATAAGAAATCGGAAGAGTACAATCCTCCTCACTATCTATAAAATAAGAAAGAAGAAAAATGGATAAGCAGGGGGTGCCTCCCACGAAGCGCTTTGTTTTTGGTAACCGAGTCACATAGCTTGACTCGATCCCCAAATTCATTCGTCCTTGGAGAAAGCAAATGGAAGAAATGACTAAGGTATATATATACACGTACGTCTCAAGAAATAATATTGGAAGATAATATTTTCTATATGAATATTCTAATATATTCATTTTAGAGTATATATTTAGGAGTAGTGTAGGTAGTAGAATAGCTTATTTGCCTTATCTTAATGTAATTTTCATTTAAAAGTCATTTAATCTTCTTATTTTATTAATAAAATTGCATTTTACTTTAAAACTGTGTTTACGTTTATGAGAATTTAGCTAAATTTGATAATAAGCTTCAATAAGCTATGAATAAGCTTTTTTATGTTCACCTATACTTTCTAAGCTCAAATAAGCATCCACAAAGCTTATTTGAGCTAATTTGATTAGTTATTCAGTTGGAAAAAGGAAACGAGCTTTTGGATTAGATAAAAAGAAATAATAATACTAAATTCTCATTGGTCTAAATTGGTTTTGTAGGTTCTGTACAAAAAACTAGTTCTGCAAAGAACGGTCCCCTATATATATATAATATATATATAAATATATAAATATAGCGGAGGATGTGTTATTGTAGTGTAGTAGCTTAAAGTTGTTAAAATAAGAAGTGATCTTAACCATTGAATCTATTAATTAATATGTGATTTAATTAATAGTAGATACATAAAATTAAATCTTATACATAAAAATTGATGTACAACCACAAAAAAACTTGATACGCCATCATTTATAGCTGATACATATGATACATAATTTTGCTTCACAAAAGACTATTAATAGAAATATACATTTTATTCGCAAATTGAATGATATACACTCTTACAATTAACAAATCTGAGTTAACAAAAAATGCTAAACTCTGATAAACAACTGATATCACAAGAAACTTATTACTAAAAATTCAGCGAACCAATTGCTCGTACACAACCCAAAACTTCCAACAACTCTACATGAATCCAACAAATCTACAATACGGACCACCAACTAATTAAATAATTGTTACATTTGTCCAATTTTATTGCTTCTCACTTTAAACAACTTAAGCACGACACCATTTTTAAACTAGATTCTCTCTCATCTCATCTCTCTCTATATATATATAATTAAATATATATATATATGTATAAATAAATATATATTATATAATATAATAAATATATATATATATATATATATGTTGTAACTTTATTTTCGAACCAATTTAAGTGCGAGAACTGACAGAACCAATTTAAACCATTAGATGAGTTGATCAATGGTTAAAACTGATTGTGACAATTATGTAATTAGTTGAAAGATTAGTCAATTATTTTTAAAACTGAAAGGGTTTTATAGTAATTCTCATTTCTAATAAATGTCCTTATTAATTAGGAAATTACTAATCATAATTAGGTAAAAAAACACGTTCATATCTCCCATTCTCTTAACTGTCGCCTCTTCTCCCAAAAGTTAATCACAGCTTTCTTCTCCCTCACCCAAACCCTAGCCATCTCTTCTCCTCACTCTTGATATTATCATCATCCACCAATAATTTCCATCAGTCACATATTCGAAATTTTCTTATCTTAAAGGTGTAACCGCGTCATTAAATAAACAATTGCAACACATATCATTTGATCTTTTTGTATCCCTCAAATTCATCAAAGAACAATCGTCAAATCTATCTGAAAAATTGTTTTTGCTGTTACCGGAGTCGATATAATCAGATTTAGAGGATCAACCCAAAATTGGTGTCCACCAGATTTTACCTTTGGAATTGTCGTGGTTCGTAGCTGTTCGTTATTTCTTTAATTTTTATTTTTTTAATTTTCTTTTATGCTAATTTGCCTTTATTTTGAATGATGTAGTACTTTTAGTTTTTTTTATTGTTGATATGTCATTTGTATAAGCAGTAACCATGTATGACTTTTTTCTTCTCAAAAACACTTATGGTAAATAGATTTATAAAAATGTGCATATTGCTGTTGATCAAAGGATATTTTAGTTGGTCTGATCAAGAGGATAAGTTGGTTTTGTTGGTTAATGCATATGTGTCGCATATATGTTTTTCCTTGCACGTGTTATACCACGTTTTGATGTTCCATGACACTCGGTCTTTATCTATTATAAAAGTAGTAGTTGGCGACATGCCCATGCAGGAGGAAGGTGAGTACCGCTGTCAAAAAGCTGTAAGTTGTATTTTTTTTTGCCTTTCCTTTCGTCTATCATTTGACTGCTTTTTCAAAAATGGGTTAGAAATATTTATTTTTCTCGCAACTGAATGTACTGGATCAGTTTGTTGCCTGTTCTATTGTCTATATTTTTTGTTAACATTCTTTGTTTACGCTCGGTTGGTCTCTATGTACTTGATTACTTGCTAAGATAATAAAAAGTTGTTAGCTAATTCATAAAATATATGTTGACATCAGACTTACTTTTTGCTTATAGTGTTGCGACTCGGATGAAACTAAATACGGGGCATTTGAAGAAATACGATTATTAAAGGGTGCATGTGTGTTCATTGAAGGCGTGCGCATATGTTCTAAAGGATTTGATGAATACTCGGATAGTACAAATATGTTTTTTTCGCAAGGCTGTGCATGTATATGTTTGTAAGCGTGCACACACTATGTTCTCGAAGAATCTGATGGGAAACTTCAAATACATATGCCTTGTGCATATTCAAGGTTTTATTATTATAAAAGTAGTTGTTGGCGATGCCCCATGAGGAGGAAGGTGACGTGTCAAAAGAGTAAGTTGTATTTTTTTTGTTTTTAAAAAAATTGTATTTTAATTGATATTGAATAACATTTATGTTTTTGTTTCGTTATAAATTAACATTATCTAAAAAAACACATATGCACCTTATTATTTTAAAAACATAAATGTTTATAGAAAACTTTAATCAATTGTAAATTTGAAACACATGTAAATTCATATTATTTATAAAAAAACATATATGCAACTGCCTTTTTTAAAACATGAAAAAAAATTAAAAATTGCTTTTTTTAATTTCGAAAATTAAGAGAATTTTTAAAAAAGTAAAAAAAAATTTCAAAAATTAAGGAATTAAAAAAAAATAGGATTTATTTCAAAAAAATCAAAAATAATATAAAATGTCTTTTACTATTATACCATTTTGAATTAAATAAAAATCTTTAATGATTAAAAAGACTTCATTGGTCTAAAAGAGTTCAGTCAGTTCTCGCATTAAGATTGGTGTGAAATAAAAGTAAGTAATATCTTATATATATATATACATAATATTTATATTTTATATATATATATATATATACTTTATAATAATATATATATATTTATATTTAATAGTATTAATATATAATATATATATATTATATATAGTAAGGATAAAGAATGCAGAAGAAAGGAAATCTTTAATGAGATTGATAAGAAGAAACACAACATCAAACACTTCTAGGACTACCCTTCTAAAAATGCCATGCATCTCCTCTTAAAATTCTCCTTCCTGTTAAAATGTGTGGCTAGATATCTGTTTATTTTTCATTATATTTTGTTTTTCTTTCACTTTATACCCTTCAACCTAATATATTAGTATTCTATATATATTTATTTATTTATATATTATATATAATATTATATATTATTGTTAGGATAAATAGAGAACAACTTAAATTGAGAATGATAAATGTAAGAAAACACGAAACAACACATTTAAGTCTTGCACCTACAAAAATGGATGCATTATCCATTAAATTCCTCTCGCCTTATTAACAATGTGTGGCTAGAAATCCTTCTTATTCTTCTCATTATAGTTTTTCTTCTCACCGGATCCCTACTATATATATATATATATAAAATCCGGATCGATTGAGAAGGTTTTTATTTTGAGAATATTGAGAAGGTTTTCTTAAAAATGATAAATTTTTAACTTTGATTTAAGTTTGCGCGAAAGGCGTATAACTTATTTTAATTGTCAATATATCTAAAATGTGTAAAAAAATTCAGAATCAATGTTACAAATTCTCTCGATTGTGCGGATATAAGTAACAATACTGATATTCTATAAAATTTAAGGAATCATTACCATAACTCGTTTTGAGCATTGATTTCGTGAATCAATTTAGTGATTTATAAATTTCGATTCACTATTAATGATGTTTACTTGTAATCAAGTCAAAAAATTATGAATCAATTTGCTTCAAACGAAGATTTCTCAATCGTCTCAAATAAAAAACCTTCTCATAAGAAACGGAACGGCCTATATATATTATATTTAAGAGATATATATTTTATTTATATATATAGTATATATGTTAATATATATATATATATATTATATATATATATATATATATATAAAGATATGTAATAGCAAGCGTTCATTTAAGAATAGATGTAATTTTTTGTGAGAAGGGAAAGAAGAGGTACCTTGCCCTTCCATTAGCCCCCTCCTTTTTTAAATCTAATGGCTTAGATTAATTTTGATATTACACTAATTTTACACTAAACAAAACTAGAAGGACTTTTTTGTCATTTTTTATCCAAAATCATAGGGGTCTAAATGAACATCTCTCATTTGTTACACACCACTCAAAAATCCATTTGAATTTCTCTCAGGCTGGACGGAGTGGAGGTGAGTTTGCCAAAACTCACCTCGGTGGCTTATGAAGTCGCGCGCGACTTGCCACTCCGGTGGTAAAACTCACCGAGGTGAGTTACTTTTGTGAGGTGAGTTTTGGCATGTTTTTGTGTCAATTCGGTGAGATACTCACCTAGTGTGGGTTTTAAAAATAGTGGGCCCCTCCCAAAATGTAACCGTTTTATATAAAAAAAATATTTTTTTTAAAAACCCCACTTTTTACTTATAAATACCCACTAATTCATCTATTTTTATACACAATTATTCCCACTTTTAAATTAATATGGCTTGTTTACTTCCACACACCGTCGATGAAATTCACGCTTTAGTTCAAAAACTAATTCACGAAGATAGCGTTCGTCAGAAAGCGATGATGGATTTAGCCGTGCAATTTGACAATGCAAGCGCAGCTAAACAAGATCTTAGACAAGCATACGAGAAATGCAATGACATTCCACAAGAGACTCGTAATTTAATCGACGCTTTTTTGAAACGAGAATCTGATAAAGATTACGAGATAAATCTTGCTATGTATCGAAAGGCAGGAAAAATAGAAAAACAAATTGAGGCTAAATATGTTTGGTTATCTGAAAATACCAACTCCTTTCATTCTCCCACTATAAATACCAACTCTTTTCACAACTTTTTCTCACACATTCAAACAACATTTCAAAAACTCACCATGTCTGAAACCAACCAAAGCAATCCCTCGGCACCCGAAAAACCAACCGAACCAATCCTTCAACAACCTTACACAACCCCCAACCACGACTCAGAAACCCATAAGGGTGGTTCCTCATCTGAACAAAATACGCACAAGCCCACATCTCCCATTACTCACGGATTTCTTACTGAGAAAGAGTATCAACAACTACTTCAGGATGAAGAGGTACTAAAAGAAACATTGGAAGAACAAGCAAGAGCTGAAAAAGAGTGGGATGATAGAATTAAGAAAGAAGAAGCTGAACATGAGTTATTCATTTTGAATTTGGAGTGCAAACAGATTCGGAATACGAAACAAATTAATAATCTATGTATTGTTTTTAATTTACTATGTACGGTTTTTAACTGTGTTGTAATATTTTTAGTTTATGAATAAAAGTATTTAAATAAAAAAAGAATGAGTACAGTGAGTTTTATTGGTAAGGTGAGTTCTTGTTACGGTTGAAAGATGAGTTGTAAGGTGAGTTTTATTTAGAGAGTAAAAATTGATGTGGCGCTGACGTGTCAGATGGGTTTACCACCACCACTCTATCCAGCCTAATAAAAAGCAGTTTCTACTATCTAGTCATTTAATTTATTTCACAATGCATTTAATTTATTACAAGGGTTGAATGGAGGTTACATTGAACGGGTTGTTACAGAATGGACTAATGAAGACACTAAAATATTTAGTTGTAACGTATTGATTTAATTGTTACGTTTCTTCCCACACAAACTATATTCAAAACACACATGTTAATTTTATTTTCTATAATTAGTAAGTTAAAATAAGCATCCTAACAATCATAAAATTCAAATGGTCAAACTCGCTAGTGTGTATGCCATGCTTTTATAGAGAGTTTTACGGTTTCTTATTTTTAGCATTTCCATTCTCTAGCATTATTGCATTAGCCGTTACAGTTTGGTGAATGTTACATTTTAGAATTGAAAGACATTAATTTTTCAAGATGTTACATTTCATTATTTTCTAAGATGTTACAACATTGACTAATTTTTGGTCTTAATTTTTTAAAGAAATATTACTTTGTTACTTTCTTATTAAGGAAATGTTTTTTACTTAATTTTTTAAGACTTCTTTATTTAGAAATGTGCTAAATGCATTATAAGGTAGTAGAGACTAGAGTTACAATCATGGGTTACACAATCCAGGAAATGTAGCAGGATATTAAAAAGAAACGTGACAGTTAACTAAGCAGGAAGGTCAACCATTGCGAATAGGGTTCGAACCGAAAGATTATTAGAGTTTGAGGATTTAATAACAGGGGAATTGCATATATACCCACTAAAACTCGAATATTTGCATATTTCCTCAAAACACAAGTTTTTAATGCATGATCATGTTTTGGGTATATATGCAAATATGCAAGTTTTAGTGGGTATATATGCAATTGCCTCTTAAAAATATATAAATCATTAATTTAATGAAATGTTATTATCATGTTTAATCAAAGTTAGACTAGTAAATTGACTTTCTTACTGGCTCATTACTCGTATTCGACACTTGAGGATGGCAATTTAAGTAATGAGTAAACTACATTTTTGGTCCTCATGGTTTGCCGGGTCTTTCACTTTCAGTCTATTTTTCAAAAAAGTTACGGATCTTCTCCAAAGTTCGACGACCGACTGAAAGTGTTATGGGTCGTCGGATTTTGGAGAAGATCCTTAACTTTTTTTAAAAATGGACTGAAAGTAAATCCCATGTGCACTTATGACAAAAGCAAATAGTTATTTTAACTATTTGCTTTTTAGCAACTCTTGTACTTTTGTCTTCCTTTGCTTTTAGCTTTTAGGAAGTTTCCCCCAATATCTTCAGGTTGTATTTATTCAGAGATAGTCTTTAGGGAGTTAGTAACCTATTGTCAACACTCTAACTTCATCATCCTTGATCCTGGTCCTTTCTTCACTCGCTGAGATCCGCTTCTGGTTGTGATGAGTCTTTTCTTCAGACTCTGAAGAACTTTTTGGGGATGACTCGCTGAACATATTTTCGTTAGCGACTTATTTTTCTACTTAGGATATTTCACATACAAAAATCTTGTACAATGGACAATTAGGCACTAAATTGGCCAACAATCTCCCCCTATTTTGATAGAAAAATAGCCTAAGTTTAATCAGTAGTAAGTGAGCATCATGGCTTCTTCTTACTCCGAGTTACAACAAAGTAAAAGGCATAAAGCTCGATTCTTTGTTGTAGCACCTGCTGAAATTCTCCAGTTTTTTTATTGGAGTTCAGTTCAGTATTTGAATACGTTTGGTGACCAGTTTCGTGATTGGTTTAGCGTCCAAGGTTTAATTCTTTGAAGTTCTTCAGTTTTTTTTGGATTGTGCATGGTATTTTAGGAGAACAATATATTGCCGGAAGCGTTGTTGAAAAATTGGATGTAGTAGTGGGGTTTTAACGTTGTGTGGGTTATAAGGGTACCCCATCCATTATCTATCAGCACTACAAGAAAAAAGGCTTTTAGGGACGAACATTTTTTTGGACTACGGAAATCCGTCCCGACAAGTTCACTAGACGACAAAAAAAGCACTTTTATGGCCCTATCTTTGACCATTATTTATAGGGACTACATATGAGATCTTTAGAGACTACATGTAATCCCTAAAGGTTTGCTACATGACAAAATAAAAGTCTCATAATTTTGTGAGTTTGACTATCACTTATCGGGACTACACGTTGTCCCTAAAAGTTTTATGACGAAAACAAAATAGTCAAAGTCAAAAAAATTTAGTCCCGTTGGAGGGAAGTTTTGGCGCCCAATGTTTACGGGACTACATGTAGTCCCTATAACTTTAATTCCTTATTTTGTAACTTTAATTCCTTATTTTGTGACTACAGATCATGATGCTAAAGCTGAGAGCGAGTCAAGAGGGTTTAGAGGAGAAGATGACTGATGATGAAATTATGGACAAAGTCTTGGGATCAAGCCGAGATTTTAAACCTGGACGAGGTAGGAATCTGCTGAAGAGTACTTCGTCTTCTTCTGTATGCAACTACCCCTCTCCCGAACCATTGGTATCCAAATCTGCATTAAGGAGGTTTGTGGAGGCGCATAACCAGCAAATGAAAGATTGGCATGCACAATTAGCCGATAAAAATATTAAGCTACGATTACCTGCTCATCTCGACCCCAACGCCCTTTTGGAAGATGATGCCGAGCCTAGAGATGCTGCCGATGTTCTTGAAGATGCTGTCGAGCCCGGAGAAGAGTAGGTGCCAATGGTCAGGTTGTTGTACATGCTTAGTTAAACTTTCTGTTGAACATTGTTGTTTATGTTGTGGAACTAGTACTTGAACAATTGTTTTACCACGACCACGGTCGTTTTATGTATGATTTGTTTAATATACCTAGGAAAACGCCTTAAAACAGGCATGAATGTTTTAGCTAACTACTGCTTTTAGGGACAACTTGCTGTCCCTAAAACTACTTTAGAAATATGTTGTCAGGGCCACTAGGGACTATGTATAGCCCCTAAAAGTGAGTCCCTAAAGGTTTTGTGAAAACATATTGGGACTAGATGTTGTCCCTAAAAACTTCTTTAGAAAAATGTTGTCAGGACCTCTAGGGACTGTGTATAGTCTCTAAAAGTTAGTCCCTAAAGGTTTTGTGAAAACATGTTGGGACTAGATGTAGTCCTTAAAAGATTGTCCCTAAAGAGATTGGTAAATTATGTTGCGGCAATATGTAGTCCCTACAAGGCTGTCCCTAAAGGTTTGCCAAAATATGTTGGGACAAAAGGTTGTCCCTAAAAGTGTGTCCCTAAAGGTTTTTGTTAAATTTGTTGGGTCAAAATGTAGTCCCGAAAACGTGTACCTAAAGGTTTTGTCAAAAATTGTTGGGACAAAATGTAGTCCCAAAAGCTTTTGTCACAACAAAAACCATCGACGTGGCCGGTCAACGCGCAGTCCTTACAAACAAGAAATGTAGTCCCGACAACTTATAGGGACGGAGCAGCTGGGATTACGCTAACAGGGACGGCATGTAGTCCCGATAAGTCTTTCGGGACAAAAAAACGGGCTTTTTCGGGACTACATGCATAGTCTCGAAAGCCCTTTTTTAGCGTAGTGTACACCTATCCAATCCTCAACCCCATCAGCCTCTACCACCACCAAACCACCACTCATTACAACACCACCAAAACAGCCCCAAACTCTGCCCTATACCCGCCTCTCCGCAGATGCACTTCAACAACGACGGGCCGCAGGATTATGTTTCCGTTGTCCTGAGAGATACCATCCTGGTCACAAATGCAACCCCCCATAATTTTTACTTATCGTGGATAATGATGACAGCCTTGAAACCCCTATCCTTGAAAACACTACCCCCATTTTACCTGACCACGAACACTCAACATCCACCCACCTGATGTTTGCAGATAACAACCCAAACAATACCATCACCGCACCTCAATACCTATCCCTATCACCGGCTGCTTTCCTTGGTTTGGCATCCCCTAAAGCACTACGCATCACAGCTTACATAATGGGGCACCCTGTAACGGTTCTTGTTGATTCGGGTAGCACACATAACATCATCCAACCGCACATTGCATCCTTCCTCAAAATACCAATTACACCTATTCCATCATTTCCTGTCATGGTAGGTAACGGAAATCACATCCATTGTGAAGGGTTTTGTCAAAGTGTCGTTCTTAACTTCCAAAACACATCGTTCACCATTCCCTTTTTTGTTCTCCCAATCGAGGGTGCGAACGTTGTTCTCGGTATGTCGTGGCTAGGATCGTTGGGACCCATCCTAGCGGATTTTTCTGTTCCAACAATATCCTTCCAATCAAATGGCTTAACCATTAACCTTACTGGTGAACCCCTTTCCACACCCGCCTCCCCTAGCACCATTCAACATCTCATGCAAAAAGAAGCTGTAGCTTCCATGCACACTCTCATATTACAATATGAAAACCCACCACAAATACAAACCCCTACCCCACACGAGGAACCCCACATACAAAACATACTCACAGATTATTCACATATATTCGAACCACCTACATCCCTACCTCCTCCACGTCTCCATGAT
>BQNB010011528.1:0-78008 GCA_026074375.1 Tanacetum coccineum
TGAAACTATTACTAGTGTGCCTAATATTGAAACAACTGCATCTAAAACTAGTAAGGATAGTTTTGAAGAGCCTAAACCTGTTAGGCCTAGTGCTCTTCTCATTGAGGAATGGGAATCTGATAGTGATGATGACTATGAGATTAGACCTTTAATTGAACAGAATAAACCTAGTTATGCTAAAATTAATTTAGTTAAATGAGATGAAAATACTAGGAAATCTGTTATTGAATAACACACATATAGACAAGCTAAAAACCATAGGAAAAGTCTGAGTTCTAGGGTTGATAAAAGGAATTGGAAAGGAATGATGACTCATAAACTAGGGGATGGTTTTGAGTTTAAGAAGAAAGCTTGTTTTGTATGTGGAAGTCTCAACCATTTAATCAAGGACTGTAATTTTTATGAGAATAAAATGGTCAGAAAATCTGTGTTTAATAATATGTGTAAGGTTACTGGTCAAAGGGAAGTTAGACTAGTATGGAACAATGCTTAAAGAATAAACCATAAGAATTTCTCTAATAACTTAACTCACCCACATCATAAAAGGAATTTTATTTAATCAGCAGTGATAACAAACTAAGGTAGAGTACCAGTTAATACTGCTAATCAAAATGCCAGATATGTTAATACTGTTACATCTAGACCAACTGTGAATGGTGTAAAACCAAGTTCAAATGTTTTTCATAAGTCATATTCACCAGTTAGGAGGACTTTTAATCAAAGAGCAGCACCTAAAAATAGTGTTTTAAAAGAAAAAGTTAATACTGATAAGGTAAACAATGTAACTACTGATGGGCCAAAAGCAGTAGTTAGTGCTGATCAAGGACATGGGGAAAATGTTGTTAAGTCCTCCGCATGCTGGATTTGGAGACCAACAGGAATAGTTATTGATCATATCTTCAAAGATAGTGGATCATACATGCTTAAAAGATTTAACTATGTTGATCTACAAGGCAGACTCAAGTCAGCAATGGCTTGGGTCCCCAAGAGAAACTAATTCTCTTATTTTAAGTGCAGGGTAATCTACAATATGCTTTATAAGATCAAGTAATTTTTGATAGTGTATGATCTAGGCATATGACTGGCAACAAGACCTTTCTCATATATTATCAAGAGATTGATGGTGGTCTTGTAGGTAAAGCAGAAAGATGATGAAATCTTCATTAGCCAAGACAAGTATGTGGCTGATATATTAAAGAAGTTTGATTTTGTCACTGTAAAGACAACAAGCAATCTAATGGAGCCTAACAAGGCATTGCTCAAGGATGAAGATGTTGAGGATGTGGATTTTCATTTATACAGATCAATGATTGGATTATTCATGTACTTAACAGCTTCTAGGCCTGACATAATGTTTGTTGTTTGTACTTGTGCAAGGTTCCAAGTTACTCCTAAAGTCTCACATCTTCATGCTATGAAGAGGATCTTTAGATACTTGCTGAAAGGTCAACCTAAATTGGGCCTTTGGTATCCTAGGGATTCACCATTTGTATTGTGAAGAATCCAGTGTTTCATTCTAAAACCAAGCACATTGAAATAAGGCACCATTTCATCAGAGATTCTTATGAGAAGAGGCTCATTCAAGTGATTAGGATATATACAGATCATAATGTTGTAGATCTTCTCATAAAGGCATTTGATGTTAGCAGGTTTAACTTTCTGATTGCTAGCATTGGATTACTTAATCTCTGAAGATGTGTTTGTTAGACTAATGATTAATATGATTTGGAGATAGTATTAGAGATAAATTTGGAAATAAAACTTGTAGTTATAAGGTTAATACTGCTAGGCAGGTTTTAGTACTGCTAAGTATAATTAGTACTGCTAGTTATACTTAAGACTGCTAGTTCAAACTGTTAGTCATAATTAATATTGTTAAACAAGAACATACTTTGGATTGTGTATTCTTGGTTTTGGACTAACATTTACAGGCTAAGCATATTGAGTACATGGTATTGAATGCTTCACCTCTAAAGTATTGATTGAGTGGAGGCTAATTATGTCAATTTGCAGTCAAGAATGGATGTAAGGACATGTAACATCAAACAAAAGTGTGTGAAGAGTCAAATACCAAAAAGAGGTTGGGACAATAAGATACCTCAGTCTGGTGGTCCCCCTGAAAAGGTTGGTGATGAGGCTGTCCATAAGGAGTTGGGTGACAGAATGGAAAGGGCTGCCACTACTGCTTCTAGCTTATAAGCAGAGCAGGACAGTGGTAACATCAATAGGACCCAATCTATGGCAACACTTAATGAGCCAAGTCCTTAGGGAACTAGTTCAGGTAGTGGTCCCAGGTGCCAAGATACCATATTAAGGGGTATAGATGCTTAAACTAGGTTTGAGACTACATCTAAATAGTCCAATGACCCACCTCTCTCAAGAGTTCACACACTTGGAAGTGGATATGACAGCCTGAAACTAATGAAATTGATGGAACATTGTACAAAACTGTCTGAATTTGTGAGAAAAAGAAATGAGAGATAGTGAGATGAAAAACAGAAAGAGAGTTGTGTGATATAAAAACAGAAAGAGTGAATTGGTGAGAAAAAGAAATGAGAGATATAATGAGCTGAAAAACAGAAAGAGAGCTTATGAGAATTTAAATTTATGATGGAAATGCTTGTTGGAACAGAATTAGAGTTGATACTGCCAGGCATAAACTTAATACTGCCAGTATTAAGTTAAGACTGCTAGGCATATCTTATTACTGCTGGGTAAAGTTAATACAACTGGGCTTAAAGTTAGTACTGTTAGGCTAAACTTAGTACTGTTGGTTGACCGTTAGTACTGTTTGAGGCATAACAGAATTTCATTAAATAAAGATAGCCGTTGAGATATTTCCGCTACCTACTTTGCTTATAGGTTTCCTTGATTGGATAAATCTTGAACTTTCTATATATATCAAGATTTCTTCAAGATAAATACTCAATTTTATTCAGTCAATCTAATCAAAAACCTTAAGTACTCTCTATTATCTCAATTTCCTTTACCAAAGATACATAATCTCATCCACGATCATAACCCAGAACCCTAATCCTACTTTTCTAAATCGAATGGCAAATTTGGACTTCTGTGACAAACACAATATGGTCGCCTTCTTGAAGAAACCAGAGGGTAGTAAAGGATTTCATCAGATAGTATATTTTCTCAATTATACTCATATTAAGTATGCTCTTACTGAAAATCCAACCATTTATGTTCCACTCATCCATCAGTTTTGGCAAACTGCTACTGCAAGCACATCTGAGAATGGAGAGATGGAAATAACTGCTACCATTGATGGGAGAGTTAAGACTGTTACTGAAGCATCTATAAGGAGGCATCTCAAGCTAGAAGATTCTGATGGTATTAGTACTTTACCTAATACTGAAATTTTTGAGCAACTTGCTCTTATGGGGTATGTGTCCAATTTTGACAGATTAACTTTTCAAAAGGGACACTTTTCCCCTCAATAGAGGTTTTTGATTCATACCATCCTTTATTGTTTGAGTGCTAAGAAAATTGCTTGGAATCAATTTAGTAGCAACATAGCCACTGCTATTATTTGCTTGGCCACAAATAAAACCTTTAATTTTTCAAAATTGATTTTTGATGGCATGTTAAAAAACTTGGATAATCAGTCTAAACTTTTAATATATCCAAGATTTATACAAATCTTTTTGAACAAGCACAAAAGACAGCTTCTACCTCACAAAAGAACTTATACTGCTCCTACTCTTACTCAAAAACTTTTTGGCAATATGAGAAGGATTTCTAAAGGTTATAATGGGGTGGACATTCCATTGTTTCCAACAATGCTTGTTTAGGGCCTAATTTTTTAGGATGAAAGATCAACAGTCCTATTTGATTCCCATCACACACCCACCAGTGCTCCATCTACCTTACAACCACCAACTTCACCACCATCTATGCAAACAACCCATGTTGCAGAAGAGGCTGCTACCATGCCCCATGATTCACCTCTCCTAAGAGTTCACTTACTTGGAAGTTATGAGGGCAGTATAACACTTCATGAATTGATGGTTCTTTGTACCACATTATCTAAGAAAGTGGAGAGTTTGGAATCCAACTTGAAGCAGACCAAACTGACATATGGTGATGCTTACTCTAAGCTCATCATAAAGGTGAGGAAGTTAGAGAACAAAATTAAGTCAAGCAAAGCTAGAAGAAGGGTCAGACTTATTATTTCAGAAGATGAAAGTGACTTGGAGGATCCTACAAAATAGGGGAGGAAGATTGCTCAGCTTAATGAAGATGAGGGAATTACTCTGGTGCAGATGGGTGCACAGACTCAGGGGAGGCATGAGCATGATTTGGAACCTGATTTTAAGTTTACTAATCCTGAAGAAGTTTATACTGCTGAGCCTGATATTAGTGCTGCTAATGTACCAATTAGTACTGCTGGTGAAGAAGTTAGTAGTGCTAGCCCTGAAGTTAAAACTACTGCTGAAAGTTTAGTGTACATCAGAAGAAGTGCAGCAAAGAGAAAAGATAAAGGCAAAGCTATTATGAAAGAAGCTGACCCTATTCAGAAGAAAACAAAGTTGCAACTAGAGCAAGAAAGACTTGGGTATGAAGAAGCTCTGAGATTGCAAGAATAACTTGATGAAGAAGAAAGGCAAAGAATAACCAGAGTTCATGAAGAAGCTAACACTTTCAATGCTGAAGAATGGGATAACATACAAGCTCAAATTGAAGCTGATGAAGAATTAGCACAGAAGTTACAAGTAGAAGAAAGAGGAAAATTCTCTAAAGTTGAGAAAGTAAGGCTATTTGTAGAAATGATAAATGAAAGAAAAAGATTGTTTGCCCAACAAAGAGCTGAACAAAGAAGGAACAAGCCCATGACTCAAGCTCAACAAAGAACTTACATGTGTAATTATATCAAGAATATGGGAAGTCACACTCTAAAACAATTGAAGAAACTTTCCTTTGATGAGATCAAGGAGTTATTTAAGACTACAATGAAGAGGGTAAAAGATTTTGTTCCCATGAAGAGTGACAGATTAGTTCCTATGATATCAACTGGAAGTTCTAAGAGAACTTTAGAAACAGAACTTGACCATGAAGGGTCTAAGAGGCAAAAGACTAATGAAGAACAATCAGCTAAAGAGGAAAAGGAATTATCAGAAGAAGAGCTATAGAAATTGATGATGATAGTTCCAATGGAAGAAGTCTATATTGAAGCCCTACAGGTTAAATATCCAATCATAGACTGGGAGGTTTACTCTGAAGACACAAGAAAGTATTAGAAAATTATCTGAGTTGGAAACCATACAGAAGCTTATTAGACTTTTGATGATATCTTAAAGAAATTGGATAGAGATGACCTAGATAAGCTATGGAGTTTGGTTAAAGAAAGATTTAGTTCAACGAATCCTACTGATGACAAAGAAAGAACATTATGGGTTGAATTGAAGAGGTTGTTTGAACCTGATATTGATGTCATTTTGTGGAAGCTTTAGAGATATATGCATGATCCATTGACATGGAGATTATATGATACATGTGGTGTTCACCATGTATCTACAGATAAAGGACATGATATCTTCATGTTGGTTGAGAAAGATTATCCACTGACAAGAGGGATTTTGACTTTGATGTTGTATAACAAGCTGCAAGTGGATCAATATTCAGAGATGACAAATGAACTTTTAAAGAAAATCTTCATACTAGAAAACAGACCAAGATAGTAAAGTGTTTGGAAGCATCCTCTCTACACAGAAGGTTTAATTCAGAAACTTGATGATTTAATGGTAAATCATAAGTTTAGAGGAGGATTGTTGGGAATTAAGGGCTTCTATAAGTTTCTACTGCTGGTTCAACTTAGTACTGCCAAGAGAAGACTTAGTACTGCCAAGCTAAGTTAGTACAATTAGTGTTATAGTTAGTACTGTCAATACAAAATGTTAGTACTGTCAATTTATTAATATTGTTAGTTATAATAGTTAGTACTGCTTATGTGATATGCATGAGATATATTAGGAATAGATATGCATGATCATGTAACGCGTTGTGTAAGCCCATTAGGGTTTCCTTGGTGTATATAAGGAACCCTACGACATTGATCTAGATATAAAAGTTTTATATAGTTTTCATAGCAAATATAGTTAGTATTCATAGTTTCAAGGTTATTCTTTAACTTAGATTGTGTTTAATATATTAAAAGTTTAGCAACATCTTGTCTTACTGTTTCATTGTTCTTCTTAGTATTACAAGCTAGATTCTGCAGAGTTTGTAGTATTTACTGTAACACCCCCAAATTGGGTCGCAGCGGAATAAGGGTCCGGGGCGTGTTACTTCAAGATCAATAGCACAAGATATATAAGAACGACACAAAAAGTCGTTTAAAATGATACATTGGATTTAATTGAAAGATTTAGTACAAAAGCATATAGCTTTACTTGTTCATTGCCGAATATTACAAAAGTTGACAATACATTTCCCCAAATATGATGCACCTAAATCTTTAAGCGTGCAATCCAAAATATAACCCAATGCATCCTTGGCATCCCATGCCTATTGATCTCCTGAAAACATTGCTTAAAAACGTCAACAAAATTGTTGGTGAATTCATAGGTTTGATAAAAATCATAATGTGCAGGACCGCAAGTCTTTTTAGTGATAATGCAACACATGCAGATCTCACAAAACTAGATTACATTTACACTAAGCTCATGACACTGAAGCTCGACAGTCTTGTTCGCATAATATTGCTACTCAGCCCGTGATGATGTTCTAACCCGAAACATCTAAAATTCGACATGTTATATCGTTCGTTCCCGGTGATAGCAAGTCACCCGAACGGGGAGGTCGTTTCCCGAATAGATCTATTAAATAACATTCGCGCTCACATAATGTAATTCCCAACTACATCTATGCAATTGACAGTTCATGATAATGGGCTTAACTGGGTTATCGCTACTTAGGCAAACATGTAATCAATACTTGCGTCCAATTTGTAAAACAAAGCATGTTTTCACCCCATAATTATAAATCATTGAAATCGTAAAAATGTGGGGCTATGAACTCACCTTGAGTTCAGATAATCCAAATATCGCAGATAAAGCGTCACGTAAAAGATCGAATGCAACCTAAATTATCATAGGTCGTATAAGTACCAAGTACTTGAATCTAATCTTATAGTTGTTACCTTGGTTTCGTACTATCATATCCGGGCTATCATAAATTAAAGAGGTCCTGACAAGACGTACGAGGATAAGGAACACTTTAAAAATCGTAAATCCCAACAACGAATCGTCGAAACGCCATCCGAAAGGCCGTCATTATGAAACTCCCTAGTAATATATTACTTGGATAACCACATGATATTCTATAAAGCTCAATCACCACTAATGTGTTTGGAAAATTGTGTTTAATAAGTTAAAAGGTTATAATTACCGTTTCTAGTCAAACTGGCGGTATCTTTTGCTTTTTAAGCCCGATTCTTCTCGCGTTTCTTATGTCCATCTTTTTGTATTAAACGGGTTTTACGATATTGGACATTTTTCATAAATTTTCTCACCCTGATGAACAGTAACTTATACTGTTCTTAAGGACATACGTGTGTTTTTATACAATTCGTATTTGTTGTCGTGAAAACCCGTAAATCATCGTATTTTATTCGTTATAGCACCGTTTTTAAATGATCTTTCGAGGACCTTCTCGTATTGAATAGTTCTATATTTTTATGAGGGTTTTACAAAAATATAACTTTACTGGCATGAATAGTAACTTTTATAAAAATAGTATTATAAAAGTAATAAAATTTTCGTAGAACTCGCGAATACATAAACTACGACGTTATTAAATTGATAAAAAATTACGATTCTAATCATTTTGGAATCCTAAAAATTGTGTATTATTTATTAAAATATTAATACTGTGCTGTTTTTAAATTTATAAAAATGTTTTTTTTATAAAAATTTACTTACTACTTCGTTTAATTACGTATCAACTACTTTTTAACTTAACTTTTCGTTATTAATCCGTTTTAACAAGTTTCTACCTTTTTTTCCGGAATCGTCAGTGAATTTATTATCTTATAAAAAAGTATAAAATGAGTATGTCAAAATTCGAAATTTAGACCAGAATGTTTGCTTGAGTTTGTGAGATCCATTTATGATATTTTCTTTATCACTACTAATTACTTTTGTAATTTTACCACAATCTCATATATCAATAAAGTTATATAAATCATAAATATAATATTGCCTATTGACCATAGATAGTCCTTCATGTGTCCAGTTACTCATTTAACGAGTCCGATTGAGGAGGGTCTAAAGGGGGGGGCGGGGTGGGTTGGTAAAAAACGCATGGAACATTGGGGGGGGACTTAAGTAACCTTAATTTTAACTAGTTTTGGTCAATAATCATTTTTATACATAACCTGAAGGTTGTACAAGATAATTCTATTGCATATTACTTAATTTATAGTTCGATTAGTATGATTAAAAGTCCATAATCAATATTAACATGTCTTATGTATTTCTTTAAGTTGAAACATATTATCAATATTTATAAACCCTAATTTACCCATAAGCATTTTTACACCAAAAAACATGATACAACATTTTATCATCCTTTTTAACATGATGTAAGTAATAACACTACATGTACATAAG
This sequence comes from Tanacetum coccineum, assembly GCA_026074375.1. Taxonomy (NCBI): domain Eukaryota; kingdom Viridiplantae; phylum Streptophyta; class Magnoliopsida; order Asterales; family Asteraceae; genus Tanacetum; species Tanacetum coccineum. The sequence goes on from BQNB010011528.1 coordinate 8,625, forward strand.
TGTGTAAAATGATCATTTCAAGTATAAACTTCATTTTTATGTATAAAACCTAAATGGTGATTTAAGCTAAATACAATAATCATGTGCATTAAAAATGATAATTATAAAAACATAAAGAGTTTAAATGGACCTTATGATGAATGATGATGGTGATGTACAAGTACTAAACCCTTGTTTAGTCACAAAAACCAAGCTTGCACTAATAAACCCTTAGCTTTCCTTAACTAAACCCTAACTTTCTTTTACTTGAGAAATACTTGGAAATGGTGATTCAATGCTTGCAAATGCCTTAGTATACCTTAGAATAGGTGTATATAGAAGTGTATGGATTGTAGAAAATTTTGTATGGATTGTGTAAGGTTGTTGGTTTGAGCCGTGAGCTCTATAGGGCAAAAAGAGAGGTTTTGTGAATTTTTTTCTCTAAGTGTAAAGTGTATAGGAGTTACTTGCTAGTTGCTTGCATGATATATAAGTAATAAACTTGTATGATTAGTCAAGGAGACATAAGGGGAGTCTTAGGAATGGCCTTAGTCTTAGTCTTTGGTCAAGGCATGGTAGGAATGGTGTATGTCCCCAAATAGTTGAGAACATCCCATGAAAACATGGAAATGTGTTCTCAACTTGCTTTTTCTTGGTCTTTCTCTTTAAATCCGGTTATGATAGCTTATATATGATAATATTGACTAAATTTTGGGTATTGGGTATAAACGTGGGTATTTGTTGAAGCGTAGAAAAGTTTTTGTGGTTCCGGGAGTGCCTAAACGCAATTTATCGCGAAACGTATATACTTTACGTATCCGATAAAAATAAAATGAACAAAGTTAATAATTATCCTCAAAATAATTATATAACCCTTGCTTGATGTAAACATTTAATTGTTTGATGCCCGTTTACATTGAACGCTAATTTTTGGCGTACGCGATTTAACTTAACGTTTACAATTTTAAGCAAACACGTACAATTCAAAAAAGTACATTGTGAATTTATTGATGTCGTCAATGACTTGAAAACACAGGGTGTTATATTTACAATCTTAGTTTCTACTATAGTTGTTTTAGATCTATCCAACACAACTAAGCTTTAACAAGCGAAGTAAGATCTGTTCAAAAGGGATCAACAGTTGGCAAAATATAAATTTAAAACTTGAAATCATAAAATTACAACCACACAATGACACAATCAAGCACTTTTGTTTATTAACAAGTCTTTAAGTTAGACTCAAATCCGCTCTACGTCTTTCTTCGTACACCTCCTTCTTCATCCATTTCCTTCCTAATCATCCCCATGAATCTAGACTCGTTTACTCTTCCTAAAGGTAAGGCATCATCTAACGGTTTGGTTATACAGACGAAAATCCTTCCTCCATCAAAAGAATACCTTTCGATTTCAAAGGTTTTAATATCAACAAACGGTGATTCGTAGTCTGTATTTTTTATACCACTCTCCCATCACTCTTCTTCCTTAAATCCCTCATTGTGCCATAGGTATAATGTACCCCCATGGAATTTTTCACATTTTTCCCATACATCATCCAGGGCATACCCCTTTGTCCCTATTCTTAAATCATATTCGTTTGCCAACTGTTCAACTTCATTGTCAAATTCCATTTTGTATTCATCAAACCTTCTTGAGTATGGGTCGTCACGCGTTCTACCATAGTCGGTCTCAATATCAAAACTATCCAGAACCCTTTCGTTAAGCACTGTATTCCGAACTGACTTACTTACATTTGTATGTCCCAATTTAATTCTTAGCCATTCTTCGTATAAATAGTCCCTAGGTCGTGGTTTGCTAGGTTGTGATTGTGAGGAATCATGGAATTAGGTCTTTACGTTCAAAATTGGGTCCTCCTAATGAAATGGGTTAGTAATCTCCTTAGGAGTTAAGTTTTGAGATGTGCTTGCGTGATCCATGGGTGTCTTTTTTTGTACCCCTCGTTAAATAAGGGCTCCTATGGTTTTGGTATCCCCTTATCTTTCTGAGGAAAGTATGAACGTGGGTACTCATGGTGATACTTACAGGGGTTATCATACATTGTTGCTTCATGTGAAGTGTCGCTATCATTAAACTCACTATTCTGTGCAACCCACTCATAGTATCGCCTTTCTTGGGTGGTATCGTCTACGCTTTTATTTCCATGTCTTACCTTAAGGAAATCAGCAAATATTATGCGATTTCCTTCAATACTTTGCCTTTCATTGTCTCGAAAGCACATCCATTGCTCGAGCATCCCATGTACGCCTTTTCCATAAACATCATCGTCTCCATTACAGAAGCTTAAGTCAGGGTTACATGTAGGCCACATACCATAATCTTTCCCACATTTATTGTTATAGAACACCTGAACAGGTTTACACACACGCCATCTTGACGTTATTTTCCTAAATTTGGAATTTGCTTGACATTCTCTTGTTCAACTTCAGGTTCCTTCATATTATTAATTAAATCAAGGGTATCTTCCCTCTCATTATCACAACATCGAGTGCATTGCTAAAATCGTAAACATGCAGGGGATCCATAAGAAAATAAATCATCTCCTATTTCGAGGAGATTAAAGGACTCTTGAATAGAGTTTGTCATGTATACTTTTTCAACATGGATTTTAAAGTGATGTTCACTTCCATCCATATCAAACAAAACTCTATCATCTCCAATACCCAATGAAATATCTCTTTTAAAAACATCAATATGAGCATGCATGGTTGTCAGAAATGGCCTACCTATAATCATTATTTCATTAGGTTCCCTTAACATGTCCATAATTACGAAGTTGGAAGGGAATAGGAACTTATTAATTTTTACCAGGATATTTTCTACTATACCTAAAGGGGCTTTTCTTGTCATATCAGCCATCTCAACTAGCATGTCGGTTTTCTTAAGGTTAGCTAGTTTTAAATGTTTAAAAATTGATCTAGGCATGATATTAATGCTAGCTCCTAAATCTGTCATATCATATAAATTAAGACTACCAATAGTGCAGGGAAGAGTGAAACTCCCTGGATTTAATTCCTTTGGTGGTAGTTGGCATGGCAAGAATTTAGATGGAATATCCCATTCTAAAACATCATCATCAACAACGAAGGATACTTCATAGAGTTCGTTAGTCCTATCAACTTGTGCACCTTTAGCGAAAATTGCCCTATACTCGTCAATTGATGATCTTGGAACTTCCTTAGTAACCTCTACACGGCATTTCTTAGTTAGCAGATCAATTTGAGTCTCCTAGTTTTTAAGACATGCTTTCTAAATTCGTGCCCTAATCTCTACACTTTCCCGGTCCTTCTTTTGTTGCATCCTTCTGTATTTTTTGATTTTTGTTTTGAACCATTCATTAACAGTTTTGTCGGTTTGATCATCCAATTCTTGTTCTTCCACATCTGATTCGCACTCCGCTATGCTTTTCGTGTCCTCTCCAATACCCTCATACGGAGACTCATAACCAAAATTAGTATGTGGTTAGGCAGGTAGGAAACAAGGAAGTAAGGGAGGTAATACATAGTAGAGGTCAATCTTAGCATCATTAGAGTAATACAGATACTCCATAGCCACACACTTACTACAAAGATAGTTGAAATCCGCACCTTCACACCTTTTTGGATGAACAAATTGTCTCTTCATCCTTGCTTCCTACTCTATGTATTCGGCAATAGTCATGTTCTCGATGTCTTTTTTTGTTTTCATGATTCCTGAAAGATTCAACAGAAATTAGTACAAAAATTAAATGAACAAATATAAGGAATCAAATTTTAACTAATTTTAGCTCCACGACAGTGGCGCCAAAAACTTGATGCGTAAATTGTTTTGAATAATTTATTACAAGTTTTAAATTTATAAAACTCGTCTACCGATGTCTACACGCACTAACGGGTAGAGAACCCAGTCGTATGTAGTGCAGGACTTGGTAAATACGAGGTCGTCCCAAGAGCTAAGTTGTATTAGTTTTAATTTGAAATGTGTCACAGGTTTGAAAATGGTTTCGAATTGATTTGAAATCTTGACAGGAAAATAAATGCGAGAAGTAAATAAAATGAGAACAGTTAGAGAGAAAGGTGTGCTAAGCTAGTTATTTCATTACTAATGCTATGACATGTTTCCTAGTGCAATGTCTAGAATTGGTTTTATTAGTGGTTCTAATATCAACAGATCCGAATTGGTATTTGAAGTCTGTCTTATACTTCATGTGTTCTCAATACCCTGAAAGTCACGAAGGTATGGCATTCAAGTTGTAGTGATTAAACCCCAACTATCCTAAAGACATGTCTATAACCTAGATAGATTATAAACCCCCTCTGAAAGAGTTCCTGAGCTTTTTAAGTATTTAATATGATAAAGGCGGTAATTTTGTTAATTCCTACACTAGGGATAGATGCCAACTTATCCTAGTACCCTACTGATCCTAAGTTCAACATGTCTGCCTAATAAGAGGACTAAAAGGATCTAAACCACCCTCAATAATACCAAAACTCAAGGATCAATGACATGTGATGTGCCGTTGTGCGTAGGTAATATTTATTATCAAGTTTTACTATTTATATTTTACCGACTTTACTTAAAACAACACTAACCGGCGGTGTACCCAATCATATGTAGGTTCGTTGGTAAGTAGGGTGTCGATCACTAAGAGCGAGTGTTAATACTTAAATCTACCCGTATTTTAGTTATCTAAGTTAGTCCTAATTTATTCTATGTTATACCTAAGTTAAACCTAAACTAATGCAAAAGGGGGGTTTTTAGCCTGAGTTTTGGTTTACCTAGACTGAGATTGGCAATTAACACATACAAGCTGATATTTAGAAGATAGAGAAGCGGTCAAGCCTATTGTAAGGAAAACATATTAACCATATTTAATCTAATGAAACGCATGTTTAGTTTAAAAGTGTAATGCTTGTCCTATCTCGATGTCGATATATCATTCTTAGATTTAGGCGGTACTTCTTTCTAAAACCTAGACATGGAAATTCTGTCACAATTAACCACATCCGCATAAAGTAATCATGGCTAATTATAATTTATCTTAGGAGACAACATTGGTGAATATTGAAACCTAGCTCATCGAGACTTTACCCACTTATGTTCAATCGTTATATATATGCTGGTAGTCTACTGCCGGTAGTGATCCAAGCAAGGAATCAGAATGTGTTTGTAATCCTAATTCACCACTTAGTCTATCATTCACCAACCAGGGGAAGCACTAGAGACATGAATTTGTAGTCCTATTATTCCAGAGTCACATATAAATTGTATCTAGTTCTATCCTATACTCTAGTCTACTTGGTCCATATAACTAGATCCAGTTGAATGATAGATTAAACATATAATCAAACATAAATGAATATAAATTGATAAACATAATCAGCACACAACGAATAAATGCAATCGAGATAAACATAAACCAACCGTTAAATTATTATAAACATAGCTAATACCTAAGGGGATGTTTGGTACAAAAGAATGGAAATGTGAGAAAAAGAATGAGGCCTTATTCTCTTGTTTGTTTTGATAAAGGAATAGAAACGGAGAAATAAAAGCGATTCCGATTCCCACATTTTGATTCTCTTTAAAATGTAAAGAATGGTAAAGAATCACCACTATAAAGTAAAACTCATTCTCACATGAATAAGACGGGGAATGAAAAAAGCGCTCTACATAGTGAAAATATAAATAAACTAGGTCATGTGAGAAGCACATGCTATCACAAAACTAAAATTAATTTGAAACCCTACTCTCTCATCTCTACGAGGGATTAGGGGAAATAAGGTTTCTACATCAAGATAGGTACTGCTTGTGGTGGTACATGTACCCCTCATCATGGGTTCTCCCTGTCGTTGAGGTTGTTGTTACTTTGTATCAAATACTATGGTTCAAAGGTTTTGATTATGTTGTCATAATTGTGTGTAGGCTTTTTGTTGTTATTTGATCAATTAAAACTTATTTTAATAAGTTGAAAACTGCAGATCTTGGTTTTTGTTTTTGACGTGTTTCACCATTTTTCAGCAATAAACAACAATGTATTTCTTTTGTTTTATTTTACTTGTATTTATTGGTGAAGAATAAATAACATATGTGGCATTTGTAACTTCTTTTGAACATGTTTATCAGATCTGCAATTATATACAAATCTGCTACTGACGTACATGGTTTGTTATAGGAACATGATATACATTGGTGTAAAATATATAATTGATTCGATCATTAATAATGATACATTGGTTTAAAATATATAATCGATTCGATCTTCAGTATTGATACATCGGGACCGCAGAAAGCCTTGTAAAGATTAACGATTAAACATAAAGTAATTAGCGCAACCTTAAAAAATCTAAAAGACCATTGTTTAATTTGTGTTAAATTATTATAGAAGCTGATATACTTGATTCTATAAATTAAGAAAAATACACATATGGTAATTGCATTTTACATTTTCCTAACTTTGATTCTGTGTTCGTAACAAACATAAGAATTAGTTCTTTAATGCATTATATCACTCTATTCTAACCGTTTACCAAACAAAGGAATGCCATTCCATGTTTTTTAGTCATTCTATTTCTTTGCAATTCCATTCCCTACTACGTTTCCATTATATATGATTCAGTCGTAGCAAACGTCCCTTAAAGGTATTAGCCAATAGCCATTGTAACTATACAAATGTCATAGATGAACGATTAAGGTAAACTAAACTGTTAAGAACGATATCAAAAGCCGAACACATATTTAGAGTATAGAACGGGTTTCCTATGGATTGAATTGCATTACAAGACCTTCTTGGCTTATCTTCTCTTCTAAAAGTTGAACCTGGTGGTTAATGTATTCTTCTCACTCTTCGGTATATTTTTGCACACTTTTGCATACTGAAATTCGTATTTAAGGTTCGATATTTATAAGGCCTGAAATTTGGTCGATACTCCGTATTAGATGAGTTCAATACGGCGTATTGGGGTTTCTTGGAGTGGGGACCACAATTATAATATTCTAGAATATTCCAATACTTGATCTTCGATACAGCGTATAGGGGCTTCTGGATACAGCGTATTGGTCTTCATATCTTCGTGGTTGCTTGTGAAGTCAAGACATAGATACACCGTATCTTTCTTGATGGATATGACGTATAGAATGTCAAAACAGTGTCTTCATTTTCTTCGTTTAAGCTCTAAAATGCGTTCCTTTTAGTTAAACTTCACCAATTGCTCTATATTTACTGCAAATAACAAATATAAACGATTAAGTACCAATTCATGCATAGATAATGTAAAATGAGCAATATAGCTGGAATAAATGATGCTATAAAATAGACGTCATTTGATGTCATCAAATATTCTCCCACTTGAATCCTACTTGTCCTCAAGTAGACTTTAGAAAACTTATGAAAATGTATCCCAAACCAAGGTTTAAGATTTTTCCTTTAAGCAACTTTTTTGTTTAATTACTAGCACACAACCAAACACCTCACGAATAGGGAAAATGAAAACACTCAAATCACTCAACTAATCTATATGGTAACATTTAAGTAATTCGCTCAATTGCTCGGTCGTGACGAGTATTCTATCATAAGCTTGGCAAGGATACATATCTCCACCACTAAAGCTAAGGAGTGACAAGTCTGAAAAGGTAAATTGGGTTAAGGTTTAAGGTTTGATCATTCTTTTCAATCTCTATCGATACTAATATTCTAGAAAAAGTGACAAAATGACAAATGCACGCCCAAATCCATCACCGCGACACTTCCCATTGCTCGGTCCTTAACTCGAATAAGCTGAAGCATAGGATCAAGTAATCTTCACCAATAGTAGTAAACCAACAAGGCCGACAAAATCATATATACACATCCAAATCCATGGAATAGACATACATGATTGATCAGATCCCCATTCGAGTAAAACCAAATGTTAAGATAAAGAATGATATAGGGTGGGGAATAACTAATCCTTTCACCAACAATAATACACCAACAAAGGCGACAAAATCACACATACACAAACAAATCCATGGACGTGAAATATGTGATTGCTCACTCCCTCATTCAAGCAAACCAAAGGTTGGGGATTAATCATGGGAAAAAGTTGGTGTTAAATTAAAAACAACAAAACAAATAGATTAAGTCCAAACAGATAAGGAATAGTGTTGCTAGTTACTTTCTCGACCATACCCATAAAAAGACATAAATTAGACAACTCATGCTTTTCATGAAAACAACTTTGTTGGTGTTCCCGTAACATCCAACTCCCAATCATCCATAATATGCATACTATACAACATTAGTGGCGATATCTACCATTTTATACATGAAAATACACTAGTTGATTTATATTTTGACCAATTAAAAATAATATACAACAAAACTTTACATCGTTGTACCAACGAATAATCGATCATCATATATTATAGAATCGGTTAAGCATAGACGAACTGATTATCTCACAAACCTCACCTATTTTTCTCTCTCTTTTTTTTGTATTTTTCTGTTTTTTCGATTTTTTTCAACCATAAACCAATAAACTAAACAAAGGTGTATTTTTTACCACTTCACGAACATGACAAATCTGAATAATTAATATTCGATCATACTAGTGAAAGTAGTAACTACACGAGCACTAAAATAAACTACTTTCACATTCTCAATTGCATTGTATAATTTCCCGACCTAACCATAGATAGAAAATACGCATTACGACATGTAATACAATACTTTACACAAAATCAACTAGCAACCGATTAAGGACTTAATCTTATAGGGTAGGCTAAGATGTAAAGGTGTAATGAAACAAATATTTTTTAGTGTTAGAAAAGAAAGGAATGGCTTAGTAGGTTTTTCTAGAGGTATCCTACTTTAAAAATGAGAGTAAACAAATGGTTTATACGGGGGGTTAACTAACGATGTGGTTATTTAATATCATAATAAGTATAGGCTTTTTGGTGTAATCCTAGAAATTTACCAGTTTAGAAAGGTCACCCCATCTATTAAAAATAGTGCTTATTATTGTGGTCTCGAATAGATATATCAAGCTAAGTTCTAAAGTTTACTACAGTCACCGACACACTCATATTTTTGTGGAATTTAGGGTAAAAATTGGAAAACGGATAAGGCCAAATCCTCACAATTAGAAATTAGGGTTATGTGTGCGGGTCATGTAACTAATAATTTCACAAAAAATATGCTAGTTTTTTAAATTTTATATAAATTAGGCATATTAATTGTAAAAATAAGGACAAGTAAGTGTTCTAATTCTCCTCCCCTCACTTGAAATATACAATGCCCTCGTTGTATAAATATAACATGAAAAACAGGAAATTAAAGAATTAGAACAGAAAACTCTCCTAAGATTTGCTCGGTATGATCCTCGATGTTGCGTATATAAGCAAGGATGTATGTTGTAAATGTGTTAGGATACCAGCATGACTACAACACACATAAATTCCAGAAAATAAGCACACCAAATCCATTCAATCGTCCAGAAGGTTCCTGTATAAAAACATAAGAAAACAAGTGCAATTCTATCTTCGGATAATCGTCGGTTAGAAAAATAAAACCTAAAAACAAAAACTATACAGGAATTCGATATGCAGTATCCATATTTCAGGATATGCTGCATTGAAACCTATACTAAAAATCCTAAGTACGGGTCAGATGTCGAATACGCTGTATTCATTTAATGAATACGCCGTATCGACAAGTCTGACAATAATGTTTTTAAAGTGCAGAAAAATAAAATAGATAACGTCTAGATCGGGGTCAATACGCCGTATCCATAGGGTTTGGATACGCCGTATCGACTACCTGGGAAGACAGACTCGATAACAAAATTGAAAATACATTCTGGGTTGTCTCTGGGCAAGCACTTTTGTTTACAGAAAAGTTTTTAAGTTAGACTTGCTTCTAGCTTCTATTTGGGATTTTCAATATACCCATTAGTCATTGCCCAATCGTCAAATTCTTGTTCCATATTAGCAATTTGTTCGCGTGGCGTTCCAAATAACTTGCACTTCACTTTTAATCTCCCTTCTTCGTTGCTCACAGTAAAAGGTTCATCATTGGAAAGCAAGTAGTCACACATATACTCGAAGTCATTATCATCAACTCCATATTCACCAATACAATCTTGTTTAGCATGGATTGGATTGTTTCTCTTGAATTCCAAAAGTTTCCATTCATCATGAGGCACGTAATTGCTCCAGCCCCCATCACTTAATCCGTCCATTGTTCCTCCTTTCCCCACCAACGTTGACAAAATTCATCAAATTCCTTTTTAAGAGGTGTGTCGAAATTAAACCAATCAAACTCTTTCCTAAACGTCCTGGACTTTCCCTCGTGTTCTTTGCTAGTGACTTTTTCCATCGTAGCCTTACTCGTCCCAAGATTAGGAAAAAGCGAATTAATGAAATTTAAATTGAGCTAAAGATTTCCATAATTCGTTTAGATGTAAAGAATTTTCCAATAAAACTTGACATGCATGCAGTTGATGTATCGGTGGTATTTATAGATTTTTATTAGTACGCCGTATCCATTAAAGAATACCCAATATTGATTTAACCGTCTAAAAAAATTTAGTAAAAATTTCTGATACGCCGTATTAAAGGAGTTATTGATACGCCGTATCCGCCATTGGTGGATCGACTGAGGTAAATCAATAGATTACGTACCTGGTCATTATTAAGATTACTCTTCAGACCCAAACAATACCTATAAATTTTTATCCTTATAGAATAACTTAGGGTCGAATGGGATGCCGAATGGCACATATAGATTTCTAATAAATTCATATAGCATCCCGTTGTAGAAGTAAGTACAAACCACGGTATTGATACGTGACCTATTGATTAAAAAAATTATTAATTGCATTACTACATTTTTTCTGTGAAATATGTACCATTATTAATACCCAACACATCACCCGATAGTTTGCAAGATAGATTTTTTGAAAACTGCTTGACACCTACTTTATCACCATCACTCCCCTCATCTAATTTTAAATTGTAGGCAGAAGGAATCTCATAAGAAAATAGATCTTCAGCAATATTTAAAAGGTTGAATATCTCTTTTTTTGAAAACCGTTTCTTCAAAGTTTTTTTTTGAATCAAATGTTAAAATTTATTCAAAGAAAAAAAACTGTTTACAGACAGGATTCAAACATTTTTTATCTCAAACAAAATCAACCAACTTAAATCTCATAATAATCTTCTTGTGTCAAACCAAATATAAATTCCGTCTTCGAGATTCTTAACACCATTCCTCCGCATTATGCTTAACCTCTTTTGCACCATAACGTCAATCTTTCTCACCAAAATTGTATTGGGGATCATTTTTTCTCCATGTCGTCTTCTATTCCTCTATATCCATAAAGAGTGTATGGTATCTTGGAATACATACCTCACAATAAAAAGGCTCATATTGATCCTTGCATCTAATAGGTCACATGAATCTTGAATCAATCATATCAACATGTTAGAATGAGAGAATGAGAGCAAGTGAAGGGAAAAATTTTAATATTATTTAGGAGGGAAAATGAGAGTTGGTTACAAGAGCATCACCCTCTAATGAAGATTAGAGGGCTATTTATAGGCAATGGGAGAGAGGCTTCCCTTCCTTATTTTCTAACTTGACAATACTAGTCCCTAGACTTTGGTTATTATGCTATTTCTTACTTAAAGCATAATAAACCTTATGACAAGCTATATTAAACTAAACAAAATAAAGCCTAATAACAAAATATAATAAAACCACATAATCGACACTTTTTCATAAACCTAACAATCTCCCCTTAAGGGTCGATTATTCTGGGTGTTCCCTCATTGGTCCAAGTGGTCTTCCATTCACATACATCTCCCATCTTCTCATTTGATCTCGATACTTCAATCGAACTTCAATCTCTTCTTCAAACAACTTAAGAAACTCAACTTCATCATTTGTGAGTTCTTTTTGCACATAGCTATACTTGACATCATTATAATAACTCTTTAGACCTTCAAGCGTTCTTCTCAGTGTTGTGCACCAAAACTTAAATGTATCATCTAAAGGTCCATCACCCTATTCTCTTGTCTGTGCAATAAGTGTAAATATTCCATGTATGGGCTCTATACAATAGAAAACCCATCATAATCTTCTATTCCTAGTAATGTAAGTTGTTTGTGCAGTGAGATTAATCTTCTGTTGAAAGCTTTCGATTGCAAGTTGAAAATCGTGCACTCTTTTCCTCATATCACTGAACTCCTGAAGAATCACTGATAGAGACCGACAAACAATCTGTATCTAGCCATTAATCAGTTACCCTTGTTATTCATGATCAGCAGATACAATGTCTTCATGTCATCATATTGATTTTCTTGGTAATCTGTCTCGATTTCTTGACACTATTAAGAATCATTAGCTCTTCTTGGCCCACAATCTCAGAGAATAAACTTATTTTACAAGACCAATTCCCAATAATCTGATTGACTTTAACGATCCTAAGATTTAGAATCGATCCCTCCTTTGGTCCTTTCCAGGGTTCTTCTCTGTCTACCTTAGGTAGAATATCTTTGCATTGGAGATCTTCCAGTTTTCAACACCATATGCTTCATAAGGATTAAACTTCTTTATACACCATTATAAACACCATTCTTGAATACCATTCACTCATATCAATCATCATTTAAAGTACCGATCTAGCAGCGTTATAAATTATGAAGTGACAAAATGATCTTCTCAATGACCTGAATTTCCTTTCCCTTCAAGTACAGAAATTAGCGTCTTGTATATCTGAACATAGATAGTGCTAGAGTTTCAGGAATCCTCTTTGACAGCTTTGAACCAATGGTGTGATCTTTCCGTGGATGCGAAGAGACACGAATTTCCTTTCTCTCTGCTTTCCCAAACAGAAGTCACTTTGCAAGAAATTCCATTCATCTAATCAATTAGATAACTGATGTTCATCTCCTGAAGTACATCTTGTCTTGAGCATGCTCAACCGGCCATCTTCTTCAACTTACTTCATCATTGTCAAAGATATCTCTTCCCATGAAGTCTTGTGTTTACTTTGCTTAGTTGGAAACTGTCATCCCCCCCCCCATCAGAAGCATAAGAAATCAGTCCAGAAATCAAATTCATCATCTGATCTTGCTTGATTACCTGAAGTAGAAGGACTGGTTCCTCTACATTAACTTGTCTAAAAACGATGACTCCTAGGATACATATGTGTCTCATAATCCGATGTCATCTTCCTTCCTTTTTTGCATTATTCTCCCCCTCAGGATGAGCATCATCATGAGGATCGTCCTGATCTCTTGTGCTAATGGCAGAATATCTACAAGCAGATTGTGGTACCCGAGTCTTCTCAAACTTCATCTGGAGAGCCAACCAGATTGCTATGTCTTGTTGTTGTAACAGAGGATCAGCCTTCATAGCAAGGTACAATTGATGTTGTTGTTCTGGAACAGAGGATGATTGAACCTGTGCCGGATGAACATGAAGAATATAACCTGACATATAACTGCATACAGATGCATCAACTAAAGAAGGAATAGCGTTGTCAATTGCATTTTGAATCTGTGATGATATTTGTGCCTGCATACGCCCACGTTCTTGTAAGATAGCTTTAGAAATTAATCTTTCCGTCTCTTCTTTAGTCGTTTTCCTTTCCAGAATCAACCCTTCTGCAAGATACACAGGGACTTGATCTCGAACTTGCGCAGGAACTTCCTTCTTAACTTGCTCCGTCACTTTCTCTTTCACCAACGAGGGTAGCGTTTCCATCATGACATCATGAAGATTATCAGCAAGTTGATCACTTGATGTTCGTGACATGAACCTTTTCTTGAGATGTGCAAATAAGTAACCATATCGTCCCTGTAATTCATGAAAGAAAGTCTTGTATCTTTTGAATCGATTAGGTTTTGCCTTGATCAATGATAGAAGACGATTGGTTTTTGTTAACTTTGGTACAGATGAACCGGATGATGGTGTAGGATTAGTAACCGTCAATTCTTGGAGTTTCTCGATATCCGAAGATACGAGAGTAGAGAGATTCCTAGGAGATCTAGTTGGTGAGGGAATTGGTGAAATCTTAGACTCCTCTACATTCTTCCCTTTCGCCCTTCTCCTTAATTCAAACACTTCATCAGTTATTTCATCTTTTTCATCATCAACATTTACAGGTATAACAATATCTGGTTCCACCTCCGTGTCCTTTGTAGTCTCTTCCTCCTTTTCCTGGACAATCTCCACCTCCAGACTTTTCTTATCACTCCTGGGCTCTAACCTAGTGCCGGGAATAGATGTGTCATCATGCCTAGGGGGTGAGCTATCATCAACATTCTCAGACTCTTCAACAAGCTTCCCAATCTCCTCAGCTGCCAAGTGCTCATATATCAGTGCCACATTTTCTCTTGCTTCTTCTTCTTCATGACTCTTTTGCTCAGCAAGACTTACTTGAAGCATGTCTTGTAAAATCATCTCATCAGCTTTTTCTGCTGTTGGCACTGGAATAGGTGGTGTTAGTCATGCAGATTGTCTTGACAGTAATCGAAAATGGATCACAGTTAATCATTTTGGAACACTTGACTCAGCTGGCTTCGTAGCAGGGTTAGGTGACCTAGGGGCGCTAGTTGTCCTATGCGTTCCCTGGGTAGACTCAGTCGGCTATGACTGAGTCAGAGGAACATCTAGTCCAAATACCTTTGCATACATCTTATAATGCTCCGTTAGCTTCATCTCATATGTGATCATCCATGCTGGTATCCGCATCCTAACCTTGTTCTTGTTTCTTCCTGAATTGAAGATATTCTTTATAATATCATCATCTTGAAGATTGTGATAAGCATCTCGAGCACGTCTTGAAATGTCAGGAAAGATAGTCATATAATGACTGATGATGATCTTTGTAAATCTTGGTATGGGATCGAAGTGGTAGGATGATGAAGCGAATAGTAAATGCCTTCCCACATTAACTCCGCATAATCCACATGAATGTTATTGACAAAGCAGTATAACATTTGCATTATCTGCAACGGCAGTTGGTCCCATCCCGTAACACGTATAGTCAAGCACTTGGAGAATGTCTTGCATAACGTCTACCAAGGCTGTAGAAGACCAGGTATCTTGAAATTAGACATAGTCTTGAGTTCCATTGTAAATCCCAACACTTGTTTGTAAAATGGAACCATATCAGAGAATGATAGTGGTGGCACAAACGAAGCATGATTGTTATCATTTGCTTGCGGGATGATGAAAAGATATGTTCTGAAGCATCCAGAGTAATTGTAAGCTCTTTTCTATCCAGCAGAAACTTGAGTCGATTCTTTGATCCGTCTTCTTTCAAAGTATGCCAGAACTGTGCCATATAAATCCAAGGTACAGATGCTGATGCTGCAATGCTGAATCGTAACGGATGATTCGTAATAATATTCATCAGAATCTTGCTCTCTGATGGACATTGCACATTCTCCAAGTCAACCTTCTTATTTGCATCCATAAGGTCATATCGCTTGTTTGGAGGACACAGTTCATCTGGATGAACATCAGCTGCTTGTTGTCGTTGTGCCATGATGATAACTGAATGAATACAATTGAGGTGTTAGGAAACAAATAATTCTTTTGACATTTTGTCCTTTTTTCCTTCTGTCTGTTTTATATTTTCTGGCATACTTTTTGAACAAATTTTTGATCAGTTTGTTTCTCATGTGCTCGTTCTGCTTTTTCTGCACATGCCATATGCTTTATTCGACATTATTTTTGATTTACCATTTTTGTTGTGTTTCTGGCATTTTCTTTTCGAACACACTATTGAATTTGCTTTCGCGTATGATTAGCTCTCTCTTTCTTTTTTTAGAATATCCTCACCATAAATTCATTGGTTACATGATACCTCTCAAGAAGGATGAAGATTTTTCTCTTTTGAATTGAACCAAACACAGTTATGAAAAATATCAAGAGAAAACTTCAACTTCTTAAAATTGTTTTAAGAAAGAGTATCATTTGACACAAAACATATATATGAAGAACTTTTTCAAAATTCATGTGAAAAAAAAGGGGGGGAGAAAAGGGGGGAAAAATAAAGGAAAAAAAACAAAGTATGTAATCACAAACCTACAACTGAATAGACACTAAGTCACTCACTCCTCATTCTGTTTAATGCAGAAAATGGTCGAAACCGGACATGACTTAGTCCACTTAAACAATTACGAATAGATATATATGATCCATAGCATAGAATTCATGAAAACTTGTTTCTTTGCCAAAATTATTTGTTAGATTTTCAGTAGATTTTCAGCACATTAGAAACTAATCGTTTTGTTTTTTACAGACATTCACACAGTAAGCATTACAATCATGAAGCAACAACATTATTACAAAACATTTTCACAAAACCACAAACAATTAAACTGATTTTCACCATTAACCTTTACTGAGTTTGACTTTTGTTGACTACCGATTTTGACCCGTTAACCTTACCGATTTTGACAATAAACTTGTACACAAGAAAGTAAACTCGGTAAACTAACAGATTCGGTAATGTACTACCGAGTTTAATCAAAATTCAATCCTAACGATTCTATGATTCACACAATTACAATCATGAGGCAACAACATTATTACATTTACAAAACACTTTCACAAAACCACAAACAATTAAACTGATTTTCTCCATTAAGCTTTACTGAGTTTTGACTTTTGTTGACTACCGAGTTTGACCAGTTGACCTTACCGATTTTGACAATTTAGAAACAGATTCGGTAATTTACTACCGAGTTTAATCAAAATACAGTCCTAACCATTCTATGATCATTTTATGGCCTTAAGTTAACTTTTTATACTAAATCTAAGCCTCATCTTTACACTAAACTCGATACACTAACAGATTCGGTAAAAAAGAAAAGTAGAAAATGAAATTAAAATCCTTTATATAGCCACCGAAAACAGTTTGAAAGATTGACATTTTCAGTCCCTGTACTTAACTTTTACCGAAAACTATTGAAAAAATTTCACATTCAGTCCCTGTACTTGGTATTTTCCGAAAAATTTTGAAAAATTTACACAAACTCCCCTTTAAACAATGAATCTTTTCAAACACTCCCCCCTTGAAATGACAATTATGTTAAATTCATAGTCCAAAAATGAAAAATTGTTACTTTTTCCACTAAAACTCCCCCTCGAAAATATAACATTTCCAATTTTAGTCATCGTGAGAGTTTATTATCAAAAAGATGTTTGTGAATGAAAATTGTAAGAACTCCCCCTTGGATCATGATTCCGTATTTTGCAATGTAAAAGATTTTAATAAGAAACTTGGAATCATGAAACAAAAGATTGTAATTCTTTCTAAATTATTTTTTTTAAGAAAAATGTGTCAAATCTTTTTGTTATTTTTGAAATATTTATGTACATGATTGTGATGTATGATCTTTTTACGAAGATAACTTTGTCAGACTTTCCAACTGAGTTGGAGTCATACATCTCATACCAATGTGATAAACTAGATACTCAAAGTGTTCTTTTGGAAGCGCCTTAGTAAATAGATCTGCAAGTTGGTATTCTGTTCTGACAAAGTAGATTTCCACAGTACCCCTCTCAACGTGTTCTTTAATAAAATGATACCGGATGTCAATGTGCTTTGTCTTAGAATGATGGACTGGATTGCATGAAATAGCAATGGCACTCTTGGAATTACAATACATCAGAATCTGATTGTATTTAAATCAATAGTCAAGCAGTTGAGTACGCATCCATATCACTTGAGCACAACATGCAGACAATGAAACATATTCAGCTTCTGCAGTAGACATCGCAGTACAATCTTGTTTCTTTGAACTCCAACTCACGAGCTTTCCACCTAAAAATTGCAATCCTCCTGATGTGCTTTTACAATCATCTTTACAACCTGCATGGTCCGCATCTGAATAGGCAATTAGTTCAAAACCAGAATCCTTCGGATACCATAGTCCCATGTTATAGGACTGTCTTAGGTACCGGAAGATCCGTTTGACCTCTTTGAGGTGTTTGACCGTAGGTCGTGCTTGATAACGTGCACATACAAAAGTAGCAAAGGCTATGTCTGGTCGACTGGCTGTTAGATACATAAGCCCTCCTATCATACGACGATAAGTCGTTTGATCAGTAGGAGTGCCTTGTAAATCAGCATCCAGTCTCTCTGTTGCCATAGGTGTGCTCATGGAGACACATTCATCTAGACCATGTTTCTTTAACAACTCTATTGCATATTGTGACTGACTTATGAATATGCCACGGGGAGATTGATGAACTTGAAGTCCAAGAAAGAACTTTAGTTCACCCATCATCGACATTTCAAAATTGTTTTTCATTAAGTTTGCAAATCTTTTTGAAAAATCTGGATTTGTTGATCCAAAAATAATGTCATCAACATATACTTGAACAAGTAATATGTCTCCCCCGTGACGTCTAGTAAACAAAGTTGGGTCAATTATACCTTTATTGAACCCGTGTTCAATTAGAAAAGAAGACAGTTTGTCATACCATGCACGAGGTGCTTGCTTAAGACCGTATAGAGCTTTTTTCAACCTGTAGACGTGATTTGGAAATTCAGAATCAATAAACCCTTCAGGTTGGCTGACATAAACTTCTTCTTTCAAAGGACCATTGAGAAAAGCCGTTTTGACATCCATTTGAAAGATAGTGATATTCATATGAGCAGCAAAAGCAATGAACATCCGAACAGCCTCAAGACGAGCAACAGGAGCAAATGACTCCTCAAAATCAATGCCTTCTTCTTGCTTATAACCTTTAGCCACAAGACGAGTTTTGTTCCGAACCACAATATTATCTGCATCACACTTATTCTTCCAAAGCCATTTGAGAGCAATAACATTCTTTCCTTCTGGTCGTGGAACCAATTCCCAAACTTGAAGTCTTTCAAATTGATTCAACTCATCTTGCATGGACTCAATCCAACTATGATCGGCCATAGCTTCTTTGATGTTCTTTGGTTCAATAGTGCTAACGGTTAATGCATACATGCAAACCTCAGAATCGGTATGTAGCCGTTGACGAGTCATAACAGGTTTGGATGGGTCACCAATAACTTGGTCTAGAGGATGATCTTTTGTCCAAATGTGAGTCGAGGGTTGTACTTGATGGAAATTCTGCACATTTGATGGTTCGAGATTCGTTGTAGATGACTCAATTTCCTCATGATTCAGAGAATCATATGGAACAAACTGTGTATTACCATCAAAATCAGCAGAATCTTCTTGATTGAATTCATCAGACTCTTGTAAAGAGATTGGAGAAGTTTGTTCGTCAGATGTTGTGACAACAGGAGGAGCCTCATGTGTGTCAACAATGATTGAAGATGTAGAAGGTGAGTCTTCTTGATCGTGAGTCGGTTGTGCAGCGGAATTGATGGTAGTATCAGAAGATTTCTGCTCAAAATAATCTTCAAACATTGGACCGAACAAATTATCCAAATCCTCTTTTGAAGGAGTATTCATTAAGTCATCTGATGAATTTTGATTATTAAATCGTTGAAGTTCGGGTTCTAAACAATCGTGTTCAGAAGCTATTGCTGTAAGCTCATCAAACTTGACATGAATAGTCTCCATAATCCTTTTGGTGCGACGGTTATAGATTCGAAAACCTCTTGATGTTTCCGAATAACCAATAAAAACCCCAATGTCTGCTTTAGGTTTCATTTTCCCAAGATCATCACGGTCATTTGTCGGATAACACAATGAGCCAAACACATGAAAATACTCAACATTTGGCTTTCGTCCACGTAACAGCTCATAAGGTGTTTTATTGTGTCGTGTGTTGATGATTGACCGGTTTTGAGTAAAACATGCTGTAGCAACTGCTTCAGCCCAAAGAAATTCAGGTAACCTCGAAAAAATAAGCATTGTGCGAGCAGCCTCAACTATGGAATAGACACACATGATTGCTCACTCCTTAACTCGAACAAGCTAAAGGTATAACATCTAAGGGTGAACCTCACATTTTGGGGGGTGGAATTTGAGGGTTTTTGTGCTAGTAATATAAATTCCTATCCATGAGACGCTCTTAATACTTGGTTTTTGTTCGTATGTGTCATAAAAAATTTTAAATTTGGGTCAAAGATACCTCTTATGCTATGTTTTGATATATTACCCATCGTTTTAAGGACAAAGCAAATGGCAAATGAAAGAATAGTTTCTAAGGCTTATTTTCCCCCTACACTTAAGTTGAACATTGTCCTTAATGTTCTATAAAAGTACCCGTAAAAACGAATAAAGGGAAACGAAAACAAGGAAAAGAAACTAGTACTCCCCTGGTTTGCTCAATAATGGAGAAGAAACATGCGATAACTGGTTAAATCGTCCTCCAAGAATCATCCAATGAAACTTCCTAAGAACTTCCAAGCTTCTTCTTATCAAATATAACCTGTAATCAAAGACAAAGACAACTACACCAAGCATAAAATGTGCGAAATAATAATATACAATGTGAAATTAGGGTTGACTCTATAAAGCAGTAAAGATAGGATGAGAGAATTGTTAAACTCAGGGTTTTGCAAGTTTATAAAAGAATTACAACTTTCTTAAGTGTTGTACAAGTTTTATTTTCAAAAATACTTAAAATTTTTGAGTTTTCCTGTAACTGGGCATTTGACGCCGTCAGGAATATCTTGACCCCATCACAGGTGTCGTGGTGACGGCGTCGCGTGTAAATCGTGACGCCTTCTCCATGCTCTGTGAAAACTTATTTTTCGTTTTTGATGAAAAATTTCCTGCACTCATTCTTATATGTTATTTTCCTGTACAAAATGCTGCATAAAAACCTAAGAATTAACAATTCAATCATATGACTCAAAACTAACACGAATTAATCTAAACAATTTATTTTAAATGTTTGAATTTGGTTCTAAAAACCGGATAATTCCCCTACACTTATTTTGTTGAAAAATACATTTGATTGCAAATAAGACGAAGTTACAAACAAACAAAGCATGATTACAAACTAATTCAAACATAAAACAAACGATAAAGAATTAAAATACACAAGACACTCCTAATATGAGGGAGAAGTAAATATTGGGTTGCCTCCCAAAAAGCGCTTGTTTTTTGTTCGAGTCACGAGCCTGACTCTAACTTTATTTAATAGATAAAGGGGAGGGTTCCCCTACACTTAAGTTAAAGTGTGGTTGATAGTAACGGTACACACCATTGTTGTGATAAGGGGTCATATGTTGAAAAAGTATTTGTTGAATTTTGTGCTCCAACTGGTGTGTTTCTTTAATCCTAACATTCTCTACTTCTTTTGGCCCAACGGGTAAATTAAGTCCTCTTCCTAGAAAAGAAACTTCCTTAGATTATAATTCCCAATCATTGTCTTTCATCTCCATATTCGAAAAATTAACACCTAGAGATCCACTATGTCCTAATAAACCCGGCTTAAATCCATAGTGTCTCTTAGGGTTATCTATACATGGGTGATAATTTCAATACACATCCTTAGGGTAGAAAGATGTCACGTGAGGTAAAGGTGGTGTATGAATGGTTAAAGAATCTACTACCTATTAAACATAAGATCTTGATTGATGACTAGTGTATAGTTATTCCAGAAATCACCGCAATAACTTTGAGATCATTCATGGTCTTCTGATCTTGTCCAAACATGCAATCTTTGCAATGATTAAAGAAGACCCACATGCCCATCCGTTATTTCAACCAATCACTTCCTACGATGAAGATACTACGTACCAAATACGTCGGTTAAGCTTAAGCTTTTCCGTTTTCCTCTCGAAGGGGCAGCCCGGATTTGGGGTGAAAAAGAACCCCCTCGGACGATTGAAACATGGACGATCATGTTTCGAATTATTAACAAAATCTACCCTCCTCTAAAACGACAAATCTCAGAAATGAAATCACGAGATTTCAGCAAAAATTTGAGGAGACGTTTTATGAGGCTTGGGATCGTTTCAATGATCTTTTAAGGGGATGCCCTCATCATGGGTTTTCAGAATTGCATCAACTCGATACATTCTATAATGCCCTTAACTCAAATGATCAAGATTCATTGAACTCAGCTGCCGGTGGTAACTTCTTAGACAAAATGCCTCGAGAATGTTTAAAAATCATCGAGAGCAAGTCTAAAGTACGTCAGTCAAGAAACAAAGCTGTTGTAGCTAAAATGAGTACAAGCTCTTCCACCCAAGCAGTCTCATCTGATGTTGCTGAACTCAAAGACATGGTTCGAGCATTAATCTCGATAGTAAAAACCAAACCCAGCTTCCGCTCCCGATAAGCGTTGAACAAAGTTGTGTAACATGTGGGGAGGTCTTCTTAACAAGAACTGTCAGCCACTAACAGCAACATGTACCATGATAATATCCAAGAGTATGTGTCCCAGGCCGCTGCGGCCAATTTCAACCAAGCTAATTCTGGTTATCGACCTCCGATGGTCTCAAATCAGATTCGACCTCCTGGTTTTCCTCCCGTTCAGAATCCTCATGCAAATAGTCAAAACAATTCATCCGAGGAACAACCTTCAATCAAAACAGAGGAAGACAATTTCAACCAAGGTCCAGATTTTATCGACTCCGGTTCATCAACCATAGTTAAATCAACCATAGCTCATCAAGACCTGCTCCTCAGACACACGGTGTGTCAAAAACAGATTTTTAAAGATATGTCCACAGCCAATGATGCATGTTGAGAAACATTGCAAAACCAAGTCAAAAACCTAGCAATCCCAAATGGCCAATTTACTGACATGCTTTCGAAATTGTTACTAAGCGAATACATGCTTGGCTACTTCGGTTCTCTCTGGAACTCTTCCTGTAACACAATTACCAACCTAAGCATATTTAAAAGGTTATCACTACCCGAAGTGGTGTTTACCATCCAAGGACCGAACGCAGTTTAATCATGATGCGAGTGACCCCCCCCCAAAAGGGACACATGCCTCCTACTAATAGAACGGAAAGCACCGAAGACGTCCAACCTCCTGTTGTTCAAATCAGACACGTAATCCAAAATCCTGAGCCCAATGTTTGCTCCTTGTGTATTTTGTTGTTACACATGTTTCCTAAAAGCATCAATTCCATTTCCATTCGCGAAGAAATTAATAAAGGCGCAAAGAACAAGCTAACGATCAAATCGAGAATTTTATGAAATCTTTAAGATTTAATTTTCGAGATTAGCTTTACCGATGCCTTGATGCCATGCCTAAATTGCTTCGACTTTAAAAACCTAATTGGAAACAAGGAAAAATTATGAGCGAAGTGGCAAGACTCCTTGACTGCGAACTGTTTCAGCGGTCATTCCTCAACAATTACCAGAGAAACTTGGAGACCCTGGCCGATTTCTGATCCAAGTTAATTCGGTCGGGATAACTACATGCAACGCTTTGCCGAGTCATGTGCGAGCCTTAACTCATGCCTTATTCTGTCTGGAAAAGATCTCGCTCTTCCTGAACAAACCCCAACTTGCCATGACCTTTAGAGCAAGCAGATCGTTCAATCACTAACCATCGAATTGCTAAGACGTCCGACTAATGGTGGGAAAGTTCCAATTTCCACTGGACTTCTATTTTGATTTGAACCATACCCCGAGTCCCTATTGATTCTCGGGCGAATGTTTCTTAAAACAAGTTCATAGCTTCGATAGATGTTTATGGAGGGAGAGATTACCCGTCAGTGTTGGCAAGGAGGCCTCACTTTCAACCTGACCAGACTTCAAAATACAACACTGATTACAGACCATATGACGGCAAACAAAATCGAACGTCCATCGAAATGGCTGTGATGAGTATTTCTCAAGAGGTCCTAGGATTTTCAAACAGATCCGACGAGTGGCATCCCACTCCCATACTTGAAGCCTATCTTTTCAACTGCTTCTCCAAAATCTCACTCCTTTCGGGGAAACAGTGACTTTCCTTTTAAATGGAAGAAGCAGATTCGTTTCTTGCTCTGGAAGATGATCCCAACTTCCCTGAAGATGATCCAACTTATTCAGTGATCCTGAGGGGGATAACCTGGCTGCTAGAGGCAATTTTAGAACAGTGAACACCACCCCCCCTCCCAAATCATAGAACAATATATGCCTGAGGTAATAGAACTCAAACCGTGAAGCTAAAACATTGAATCTTCCGTTAATGAACCTCCCGAGGTTGAACTCAAGAACTGCCACCCCATCTGAATACCCTTTTTAGAAGGTACGACAAGTTTGCCTGTCATAATTGCTAAAGAGCGCATAAAAGATGAGAAAAGGTAGCTCGTTCTAAGGGTTCTCAAGTCTCACAAGCGAGCCATCGCTAGGAACTCCTCCGACATAAAGGGTGGTTAGCCCCAAAACTTTGTACTCCCAAAATTCTAATGGAAGAGGACTATGACCAACTGTGCAACGTCAGAGAAGGGTAAACCAAAAAACCACGATGTTCATCAAAAAGGAGTTGAAAAACTCCTTGACGGCTGGATGATTTTACCATCTCTGACAGCCCTTGGTGAAGCCCGTTACACTTTACCTAAGAAAGGAGTATTACTGTCATCACAAATGATGATAATGAGCTGATTCCTATCGATGGTCACGGGATTGCGAGTATGTATTGATTACGAGAAAACTTAATGAAGCCACCCGAAAGATCACTTCCTTTACCATTCAGGACCAATGCACGAAAGACTAGCAGGAACAAACTACTGTTTCCTCCGATGCTTCTCGGTTACTTCAGATCCCAATTAGACCCAAAAGATCATGAAATACAACATTCCACATGCCCATAATTACGAACTTTTTGGCTATCGTCGCATGCCTTTTGGGCAATGCAATGCGCATGGCACTCCAAAGATGTATGGATGGCAATCTTCACGATATGGATTGAGCACATGATGGAAGTATTGAATGGATACTTTGCTTCTTGGGACTCTTTCTCCACGTGCAAGCCCATTTTAGAAAAGAGTTTGAAGCGTGTGAAGACACCAATTTCGTCCTATTAAACTAGGAGAAGAGCCCATTTCATGGTAACGGAAGGCATTGTTCTCGGTCATAAAATTTCTAAGTCGGCACATGAGTTGATAGAGCTACCAGTCGAAGTAATAGCCTAAACACCCTCATCCCTTCGTATCTGTCAAAGGTTGTCCGAAGTTTCCTAGGGCACGCCGGTTTTTTTACCGTCGATTCATTCAGGACCTCTCCAATTGCCGTGCCTATGACTCATTGCTTGAAAAAGAGACTCCCTTTTTCTTTTTTGAAGAGTGTATCGATTCCTTTAATACACTCAAAAGAAAACTGACTGAGGCTCCGATCTTAATTGCTCCCGACTGGGACTTGCCTTTTGAACTGATGTGCGATGCTAGCGACTTCGCAATTGGGGCAGTCCTCGGGCAAAGAAAAAACAAGCATTTCCAACCTATACACTATGCTAAGCAATACAATAGAACGAGGGCTCAAACTCACTACACTACTAACAGAAAAAAGAATTACTGCTGTTAATGTATGCCTTTGAGAAATTCGTACATATCTGTCATAGTCCAAAAAAGCATAGTATATACTGACCACTCTGCCATCAAGTATCTCTTTGCCAAGAAGGATGCTAAGGCAAGACTCATGCGGTGGATCTTATTGCTCCAAGAATTTGACATTGATGTTCGAGACAAAAAAGGAGCTGAAAATCTTGCTGCAGATCATCTTTCAAGACTGGAAAATCCTCACCAAGATAAGTTCGAGAACAAGGAAATAAATGAAGCATTTCCTCTCGAAACCCTTGGATCTATTGCTCTTAAAGATGATAGTACCCCATGGTTTGCCGATTTTGCAAATTACCATGCGGGGAAATTCGTTATCAAGGGAATGACATCCCAACAAAAAAAAAATTCTTCAAGGATGTCAAGCATTATTTCTGGGATGATCCCTTTCTGTTTAAAAACTGTGCTGATCAGGTGATAAGACGTTGTGTTTCCGGGCAAGAAGCTTTAGACATTCTCAAAGCTTGCCACAGTGGACCTACTGGGGGACACTATGGTGCCAATTACACAGCAAAACACAATCTTGTTCATGATCCTATTGGCCCACCACGACAAGGATGCCCATGACTTTAGTCACCCGTTGTGACATTTGATCAACGACAAGGAAAATTACGCAAGCGTGATTGAGATGCCACAAACACCATCCAAGTTTGCGAATCTTTGACATCTGGGGCATTGTTTTTATGGGGCCTTTCCGTCTTCAAGAGGAACAAATCATACTCGTGCCTTTTGACTACTGCAAAATGGTTGAGGGCAAAGCGCGCCCCACCAATGATGCCGAGTTGTTTGTAATTTTTGAAAACTCTCTTCCCTCGATTTGGTGCACCCCGATCTATCAGTAAGTGATACGCGGAACTCACATTTGCAATGACCAGTATATTTACAAGGTCATGCTTAATACGGAGTCACTCACCGCACTACCCACCGCGTATCACCCACAACAAGTGTGGACAAGTTGAGGTGTCAAATCGTGGTTTAAAGCGTATTCTTGAGAGAGCCGTGGGAGAAAATCGTGCCTCCTGGTCGGACAAACTAGATGATGCTTTATGGGCCTTCCGCACAGCTTACAAAACACCCATCGGGTGTACTCCATATAAGCTTGTTACTGAAGGCATGTCAACTACCGATCGCTAGAGCACAATTAGCCTACTGGGCCTCTCAAGCTATACAATTTTTGATTTTCAAACTGCGGTGATCACAGGAAATTTCAACTGAATAAACTAAATAAACTTCGTGATCAGCCTACAAAACTCTTTGAATCTATAAAGAGAAAACCACGAGGAATACCAGATCTAAGACAAAAACGCGTTTCAAACGTTGGTGCATCGTGTCCACCTCATACACTCTAGACTGAAGATTTTCCGGGCAAAATGAAATCCCGTTGGTCCGACCAATCACCATTGTCCAAGTTTTATCCTTATTGGCACGCGATTTAAGCTCAACTCCGGCCCAACTTTAAAGTGAATGTCAATCTAATAAAACACTACTTTGGAGGGGAACAATACCAACCGAGGTGTTCCCGGATCCTCCAAACGTTCCCCATGACCAATAAAATTCGGGGGACGGTCCTAGCGACCGGGACCCTAAACAACGCTCGTGGAGGCACCCCATGCTTATCCATCCTATCTTCATTCTATGCTAATAAGTTTTTGTGTGTTGAGAAGTTGGCTTTTTTCCATTACCCGTGTTTTGTCCATGTTTTGTGTGCTTTTGTCATGTATATCCAGGATTTTCCCGGATTGTGAAGACGTCTCGTTCCTTACAGTATCCACATGAGTATTCACATCCTCAGCTTCAATTTTTGAATCCCAGTATCCAAACAAATCTGACTAACGTTTTATCTTTTGCACAATTCATAAACGCCTAGAATTACTAGTACCCCCATTGAAACATCGATGACGATGTTTAGTTCTAGTATGGGGGGGATCTTCGATTTGATTTTTGCCTGCAGTCGTTGTTATCACGTATTGCCCGTTTTACCACCAAAGTTTTTGTCAAAAAAAAAAAAAAAAATGAAAAAAAAAATTAAAAATTTTTCAAAATAAAATAAGGTTTTGCCACATTTTTGACTTTCCTAATGGGTAGTAATGAGAATAATTTTTCATTGACTCGATCAGGCGTGTTGAACCCTACTAGTTTCCTCCAACTCACCGGTAGGCAAAAGCTTTCACGAATTCGATTGGCTTTCGAATCTTAATAAGGTGGAAAGAACAAGAAATGATAGGAGTTAAATTATAAGTTTATGTGGCTGAACTAAAACTTATATGATACGCTTGTGGCTTTTTCTCCCATTAGCTTTCTAAACCACCAAATCTATACGTACTCAATCAGTTCAACTAAGTCAATCGAATGGTTTTTCTAGAAAAAGCTTCAAATTTGTACTGATTCTTTAAATAGAGATTTTTCTGTTCTTAATAATTCGGAAAGTTAAAATCCAAATGAAGCATGAATGAAGTATGAGATGCAAACAATAGCAATGAATATTGAATATTTTGCCAATAAAGCGATACTTAGATTATGATGGAGTAAGAAAAAGATGTGTCTGATACCCACTACCGCTAACCACGAGGTGGGGGATTCAAACTAAGACATCTTACTTCTAAAGATTGGGTGTTGTGAATCTCACCAAGAAGCTGAGGTCCTAGGTGAGGGTTCAAACTAAGACACAAATCTTAGCCATATTAGGAAGAAGGGGTTGTTGTATTTCCCACTACGCCTAGCAACGGGGTGGGTTGTCAAACAAGAACATCGGTCGTTGTTGATATAACCTACTAGGGACGAGCCCTAGTAGGTGTTCAAACTAAGCAACGGCATTCCCTAGCCTTTAAGAACTTATGAATATAATGGAGAAGAATGTGCAAAAAGTTCTGAGCAGTTAAAATCTCGTTCTTTAAAATCAAGTTACAAGTCCTGATAAGATTGTTGCTTGAGGTCATGATTCATCTTGAATCTCGACGATGAAATAAGTTTGATCTTGAGTGTGGAGTGAAATGATTACACACATTTAAACATACACTCATGTGGGAGTTAAAAGTTCACAGTTCTTCAGTAATGACTGCTTAAGCATTTAGACTTATATTGACTAATGATCTTGTTTTAATTGCTTGGTTTGGAACTATAAAAATCGGGACGATGAATTTATCCGTCAGGACATCCGTAAGATTATTCTATGGTCGTTTCTCATCTATGATCCCATGTAAATAAAGGAAGTCCCACAAGAAGTCAAGAAAAGAAAAATCCAAAATATTAGGGATATTTGGTGAACAAAAAAAAAAAATGGTTAGAAACGGACTTGTTGAAACTTTTGATTCTATATTTTCCTTTGACGAACGACTTGCTACTTTTAAGTGTTATAAGTCGCTGGGTAATGAGATTCTTAGATTCGTAAATGCTTACATCACAGCATTGCGTTAGGACACGGCAAGTACCTAGTATGGGGGAATTTGGTATGTGCTTAATTACACATACCTTTTACCTTTAAAAACGAGCTAAAATAACCAAAAAACGGTATTTAAAATGAAATTAAACGCATTGTTTTGCTAATTGTAGTTGTGCACGAAAACGGATGACCAAGAAAAGGACGAAATCCAAGCCAAAACGACAAAAACCGGACATCGAATGGAAAAGACTGTGAAAGCCAAGCCAAATCACAGCCGGAAAGTCAATCAAAGTCAACAAGTCAACCGAAAAAGTTCAATTAGGGTCAAAGTCAAAGTCAACCCAGACAATCCCGAGGCCAAATCAAAAAAATATAAGTTCAGGGACTGAAATTGTCAATCCCCTAAACTTATATATAAAACGAAAAGATGAAAAGAGAAGACAAGGCTGATTTTACTCAAAGTAACTAGTGGGGGGCAAAAATGCCAACCCCCCTAACTTGTACACCCAAGACGAAATGTGCAAGGAGTTATATAACTCTTGGGGACTTGTTTTGCCAAGTCCCCAAAGTTATATAACCACAAGGACCATGTGTGCAAATGAACAAGTAACCTAGAGGGACTATTCTTGCCAAACTCTCAAACACACACCTCTTATAACCATGAACTACCATTTCCCGCATCGTTTTTTCTCCCCCAAACAACTCACGGGTTGTTTAACCCATGTTTACCCTGTGAACCTTCACCACCTCCATGGATAATCAATTCCCCCCTCCTCCACTACCTTTCCCAGCAACAAATGTGCCAACTTGGCAATCCCACACACCCCCAAGACCTATTTCGACGGCTAAGATTGATTTTGAAGATTGAAGGGCCAAGATTAGAGCTTTGAACACTCTCACAAAACAAACACACCTGTGTTTGTGTGTCTACAAACAAGCACAACAAGAAGAAAGAGAAAAAGAAGACCTAGTGTAGATTTTCGGCTATAAAAGCCTTGTAAGCCATTGTGGCAAAATATTAAGTGATATTAAGTTATTTTCAGTTTTTAATTAAGTTTCTATGTCGTTTTTATTGTAGTTTAAAGTATTTTTAAGTTAATTTCTCTTATGCAATTGTAATTCTCAGTTTTAATGAAAAGTTAAGTTGTTTTTACTCAATAAGCTCTCAATAAGCTCTTTTGAGCTATTCTGGTTAATTAAGGCTGTAATTCAGCTGAAAATTGTTAAAAAGTTATTAACTAACTAAGACTTAAAATTCATTTACCTCAAAACAAAGTATTTTTTAGCACATGAAAATTCACTTAGGAAGCTATTTGGAGAAATAAGCTCCAAGAGCTTATTGAGCTTTTAACTCAGGTTTAGAGGCTAGGAGCCCCCCCCCATTAGACAGCCTTTTATAGGCCAGCTCACACAGAAGAGGTGGCCTTGAGTTCTGAAACACACAATTCCAAGGTATCAATTCTCAATTTCCATTTAGCTAACTTGATAGCTTTAGACACTAGCATATTTGCTTTTATTTTCTCAAACAAGTTTGTTTTAGGTTTAATATCTAGCTTTTTCAGTCTTCATAGTTAAACCCTATGCAATCATAGTTATAACTGAAATTGTCATATTAGTGCAAAAGCTAGTCAGAAAACTAGCTTATTTTTCTTAATAACAAGGATTTTTATAGTTTTAAAATAGATTAAATAGGTCAAAATAAGCAGAAGTGGATAAAAGTTTTCAAAGTTTGAGCTAAAAAGAGGTTTTAAACTCCCTTTTGTTTGACAGTTTTGAGATAAAGGGGTGTTTGGCATAAGTTTAAAAACGGGTCAAAAAGGTTTTGGCATGGGTTAGTGGCCATTAAAATAGGTTTATTCTAGAATATTAAACTCATTAACTATTTTTTAAAGAGTTTCTTTGTTAAAAATGTGCTTTCAAAAGTTTAGAATCCTTCATAGAAACTGTTAGGTTTTTATAAACATCACAAGTGCTTATTTGGTTAAGCACTTGTGAGTTATTGAGTTTTAGCATCAAAAAGGTGTGCTTTGTGTGTGTTAAAACTCCTGTCAAAACCTTTGGGGGTTTTGACTTCTTGGGTCAAATTCACACAAGTCTCTTTGTGTCACAGTTTTTTAATAAACCCAAAACCCCTTTTCATTATCAAAATTAACAAGTAAAATTGATTTTTAGAAGTTGAAAATTGGTGCCAAGCCCTTTTCTATCATACTCCATCAGTATGAGCTTATATATTTGTTAATAGCTTATTGACAGCTTAGGCAAGCTGTCAAATAAGCTATCTAAAGCTAAGCTATAAATCTCCCCTTGTGCAAAGGGAGATTTTAAGCCCTTAGTTCCGGTCTTGTTGAGTTTCTAAAGCCCAGTCTTGCTTTATTTGAAAGCTTATAGGCCCTTGTATAAGCCCTCAAAGTTTCAGACCTTGAAGAGCTTATTTGTGGGCTTATTTCTAAGCCCAAAACTTGCCTTTTGGCTGTCTTTGCATTCCTTAGGCTGAGGAATTGCTTAATTTTGATTTTAGCTTATTGAGCTTACTCATAAGCTCAAATTGGCTTCTCCCCATTCTATGTAGTTTAAATATTGTCAAGCATATTTTTTTTCCTTCTTCTAGCTATTTTGCCCATAGTGACTTAGAAAATTTTAGCTTTTAGGCTTATTTCAGTTTCTGTCACTTAGCCCTTCCAACAGCTTAATTCTAGTTAGCTTACCTATCCTTTTTAGGCTTTATTTAGGTTATGTTTAAGCCCTTAGCTTATCTAGGCGTTTTGCCTTACTTCATTTTGACCCTAAAGTCCAAAAGACTTAGCAAAATTGGCCTATAAGCCAAATAAGCCAAACTGTCAAGTTGTAGCTTATTATAAGCTTATTCATTGGTATTCAGCAAAAGCTCTAGTTGACAAAGTTGTTAAGCCCCACGAGCTTAACAACTTTGCTTCTTTGAGTTTTCAAAAAATAAAATAAAAGGGGAAGACACTTGGTCCGGGTGAGCAAGACTCGAACCCGGGACCAAGTAATCACAAACCTACAACTGAATGGGCACTAAGTCACTCAATCCTCATTCATTTCATTGCAGAAAACGGCTGTAGCCGGACATGAATTAGTCCACTTAAACAATTGAGATTTGAAATTAACATATTTATAAAAACGTTGATTCTTTCACATTAAACCTAAACCATGAATATAAACACATCTAATTCAATAATTGAATGGACACCAAGTCACTCACTCCTCATTCTGTTCAATGCAGAAAACGGTCGAAACCGGACATGACTTAGTCCACTTAAACAATTATGAATAGACATATATGATCCAGAGCATAGAATTCATGAAAACTTGTTTATTTGCCAAAATTATTTGTCAGATTTTGAGCACACTAGAAACTGATCATTTTGTTTTTCACAGACATTCACACAATTACAATCATGAGGCAACAACATTATTACATTTACAAAACACTTTCACAAAACCACAAACAATTAAACTGATTTTCTCCATTAAACTTTACTGAGTTTTGACTTTTGTTGACAACCGAGTTTGACCAGTTGACTTTACCGATTTTGACACTTTAGAAACAGATTCGGTAATTTACTACTGAGTTTAATCAAAAGACAGTCCTAACCATTCTATGATCATTTTATGGCCTTAAGTTAACTTTTTATACTAAATCTAAGCCTCATCTTTACACTAAACTCGGTAAACTAACAAATTCGGTAAACCTCATTTTTTACTGAGTTCAAACTCGGTAATCCCAACTTACTCAAAAATACCTAAAACATCTATATCCACTTACTTTTGAGTAAGAAGTGAAGGTACAATCGTTGTAATGAACTTAGATATCGAAAAACACACTTCTACTCAAATTCGGTAATAGGATTCGGTAAAAAAGAAAAGTAGAAAATGAAATTAAAATCCTTTATATAGCCACCGAAAACAGTTTGAAAGATTGACATTTTCAGTCCCTGTACTTAACTTTTACCGAAAACTATTGAAAAAATTTCACATTCAGTCCCTGTACTTGGTATTTTCCGAAAAATTTTGAAAAATTTACACAAACTCCCCTTTAAACAATGAATCTTTTCAAACACTCCCCCCTTGAAATGACAATTATGTTAAATTCATAGTCCAAAAATGAAAAATTGTTACTTTTTCCACTAAAACTCCCCCTCGAAAATATAACATTTCCAATTTTAGTCATCGTGAGAGTTTATTATCAAAAAGATGTTTGTGAATGAAAATTGTAAGAACTCCCCCTTGGATCATGATTCCGTATTTTGCAATGTAAAAGATTTTAATAAGAAACTTGGAATCATGAAACAAAAGATTGTAATTCTTTCTAAATTATTTTTTTTAAGAAAAATGTGTCAAATCTTTTTGTTATTTTTGAAATATTTATGTACATGATTGTGATGTATGATCTTTTCACGAAGATAAATTTGTCAGACTTTCCAACTGAGTTGGAGTCATACATCTCATACCAATGCGATGAACTAGATACTCACTTAAACGCGTCTCTTTTGGAAGCGGCCTCATTCCCAGTATAGACCGCTAGTTGGTATATCATGTTCTTACAAAGGTAAAATTTTCCCACACAACCCTCCTCTCAACGTGTTCTTATTAATAAAAGTGGATAACCCGGATGTCAATGTTGCTTTGTCTGAGAATGTTGGACTCTGGATGCATGAAATAGCAATGGAACCACTTGGAATCTTAATACATCGGAATCCGAATTGTATTAAAATGTGAATATCACGCAGTTGAGTACGCATCCATATCACTTGAGCACAACATGGCAGCAAGGAAACATATTCTGCTTCTGCATAGATATCGTAGTATAATCTTTTCTTTGAACACTAAACTCACGAGCTTTCCACCTAAAAATTGCAATCCTCCTGATGTGCTTTTACAATCATCTTTACAACCTGCATGGTCCGCATCTGAATAGGCAATTAGTTCAAAACCAGAATCCTTCGGATACCATAGTCCCATGTTATAGGACTGTCTTAGAGGTACCGGAAGATCCGTTTGCACCTCTTGAGGTGTTTGACCGTAGTCGTCTTAGATACGTGCACATACAAAAGAGTACAAACACAGGCTCATGTTCTGTGTCTGACTAGGCTATTAATACATAAGCCCTCCTAACATACGACTATAAGATCGTTGATCAGTAGAGTGCCTGTACATCACATCCAGTCTCTCTGTTTCCATAGGAGTGCTCATGGAGACACATTCATCTAGACCAGTTTCTTTAACATCTCTACTTGGCATATTGTGACTGACTTATTGATTAGCCACGTGAGATTGATGAACATGAAAGTCCACGAAACGACCTTTAGTTCACATCATACGACATTTCAATATTGTTTTTCATCAAGATGTGCAAATCTTTTTGAAAAATCAGGATTTGTTTGTACCCAAAAATAATGTCATCAACCATATACTTACAACCAGTCACTATGTCTCCCCTGTGATGGTCTAGTAAACAAAGTTGGTCAATTATACCTTTATTAAACCCGTGTTTAATTAGAAAAGAAGACAGTTTGTCATACCATGCACGAGGTGCTTGCTTAAGACCGTATAGAGCTTTTTTCAACCGTGTAAGTGATATTGAAATTCAGAAATCAATAAACCCATTTTTTCAGGTAGGGCTGACATAAACTTCTTCTTTCAAAGGATCCGATTGAAGAAAGCCGTTTGACATCCTTTGAAAGATAGTGTATATTCATAATAAACATCAAAAACAATGACACGAGGGGTGGGGGGGGGGGGGGGGGGGGGGGGGGGGGGGGGGGTGTTCCGAACAGCCCTCAAGACGAGCAACAGGAGTAAATGACTCCTCAAAATCAATGCTTCTTCTTGTTATAACCTTTAGCCCACAGTGAGACGAGTTTATATTCATAACCATTATATTATGCTCATCACACTAATCGTGCCAAAGCCAGATTTGAGAGCAATGAACATGCTTCTTTTCTGGTCGTGGAACGCGAATTCACACACACACACATGTGGAAGTCTTTCAAATTGATTCAAACTCATCTTTCATGGACTCAATCCTACTATGAATCGGCTATAGCTTCTTTGATGTTCTTGTGGTGTCAAAAAGTGCAACGGTTTAATGCATACATGGCAAACCTCAGAATCGGTATGTAACCTTGACGAGTCATAACAGGTTTAGGATGGTCACCAATATCTTGGTCTAGTGTGAGGATGAACTTTAGAGTCCAAATAGTGAGTACGAGGGTTGTACTTGATGGAAATGTCTGCACAGTTTGATGGTTCGAGATTCGTTGTAGATGAATCCAATTTTCCCTTATGATTCAGAGAAGCATATGAACAAACTATTATACCATCCAAATCTAGCAGAAACCTTCTTGATTGAATATTCATCAACTCTTGTAAAGAGAGTGAAGAAGTTTGTTCGTCAAATGTGTGACAGACATATGAAGCCTCATGTGTGTCAACAATGATTGAAGCGAGAGTCAGAAGGTGAGTTCTTCTTGATCCGATGAGTCGGTTGCAGCGAAATTGAATGGTAGTATCAGAAATTACTGCTCAAAATAAACTTCAAACATTGACCTGAAACACATGGATCCATATCCACTATTGAAGATTCTTACATTAAGTTCCTCTGAAAAATTTTAAATTTATTAAATCGTTGACGAACGGGTTCTAACAAATCGTGTTCAGAA
The DNA here is from genome assembly GCA_026074375.1 of Tanacetum coccineum. NCBI lineage: Eukaryota > Viridiplantae > Streptophyta > Magnoliopsida > Asterales > Asteraceae > Tanacetum > Tanacetum coccineum. The sequence continues at coordinate 44,126 of BQNB010011528.1, forward strand.
GCTATTCGGTAAGCTCTCTCAAACTTGACATGAATAGTCTCCAAAATATCCTTTTGGTGCGACGGTTTATAAGATTCGAAAACCTCTTAATTTCCGAATAATAATAAAACCCAAGTCTTCGATAGGTTTCATTTTCCCAAGATCATGTCACGTTCATATTGTCGGATATCAACAATGAGCCCAAACACATGAAAATACTCAACTTTGGCTTTCGTCCACGTAACAGCTCATAAGGTGTTTTATTGTGTCGCGTGTTGATGATTGACCGGTTGTTGATAAAACATGCTGTAGCAACTACTTCAGCCTAAAGAAATTCAGGTTAACCTCGGAAAAATAAGCATTGTGCGAAGCAGCCTCAACCAGAGAATGATTACTTCATTCTACTACTCTATTTCTGATGAGTGCGAGCATTGACAATTGTTGCATAATAGCCTAACTTTCATAATAAGCTTGAGAGATGCATACTTGAATCATGCCATTATCAATCCGAATCTTGCAAACTTGGCTTTGTAATTTAATTGATCTTGAGACAATGAATTTCTTGATGATCTCTGGAGTTTCCGTCTTTCGAACGAAAAAATAAACCCTAACCCACAAAAATCTAAAGAAAAATCATCCACTATCACAAGATATACTTCTTTCCATTGACCGAAGACTACTCTCCATTGGACCGCACCAATCATATACAGTAATTCCAATTTGGGAGCTAAATCAATTTAGGGGGAGGAGGGGGGGGGGGGGGGGGGGGGGGGGGGGGGGGGGGGGGGGGGGGGGGGGGGGGGGATGGTGGTTGGTGTGGTGGGGGGGGTGTTGGGTTGGGTGGTGTTTTTTGGTATATGGGGGAGGGTATATTTGGGATTTGGTGGGTTTAAGAGATATCTTTGTTTCTGGTTCTTCTGCTTGTGAAAGAGAGAAAAAAAAGGCAAGAAAGCCTCTCATACCAACCCAAATTGATACTCCAAATTGGACTTCCTATTATATTGTATTTGTTCGGTCCAATGAGAGTAGCTTCTGAGTCAAATGTACAACAAATAACAAAAAAATAACACGAAAGACGTATATTCATTTGATACGTGGCTGATTTTTCTAGAATTCATGTGGGTTTATTTTCTTCGTTCGAAAGACGCAAGCTCCAGAGACTACCTACACACCGCACCAAACTCATTTGCTCAAGGCTCAATTAAATTAGCAAAGCCAAAGTTTTTGCCAAGATTTCGGACTGATTATGACAGCTGAATTCAAGAATGCATCTCTCAAAAGCTAATTATGAAAAGTATTATGTATTATGCAACCATTTTTCAAAGGTGGATGAGAGCTTTCTTGCTTTAATTCTCTTCACAAGCAAACAAAGATGATCTTTTACCATATTGAGACATTGGTAAACCCGTCTACCAGTCCAAGATATGTAAAGAGCTTGTTAAGGTGCCAAAATTAAGATGTGACAGTCGTCGATGCCATAACCATGACTTTGTTGAAGTTGCTTTGGACATTAGACAAATGGGTGAAGAAGCAGCCATGTCTGAAATAGAGATAGTATATAAATTTGAATCGCATCCGCCTTTGAGCAAATCATCTCCTCCAGTATTTTTGAACATAACATGTAATTAGAACGAAAAAGCCCACTTCCAAATCTCTATACAAAATTATCCAACACTAAAGAGATTATGTCCAAGACTTCACATAATAACATTGACAAATAGTGATATTGCCATGTAAAATACACATAGCCTATAATAGCTGCAAAGTTGTCATTTCCAAAGCGAACAGTTCCCATGAACTTTTCAACGAAGTTTCTCAATAGTGAACGATCACCCGTCATATGCTTTGAACAACCACTGTCAACAACCTATAAACGATTCTGACTACCTGCAACACAAGAAGAAACAACACATGGACAACTGGCAATTTGACTATCCATCTCTTAACTGAAACCATAGGTTTCAATTTCGAAAGGATTTAGTAATGCGAGCATGTGGCTTTGTGTTAACAGGAGTTTCCACAGTAACAATTTGGTTGGATTCAATACATTTTTGGCCATAAATACTTATTGTCTTGAATCTTGTTTTGTCATGAATGGGCTTATGGTTTATACACACATGTTTCTTTTCTTTCTAAACTACTAGAAACCTTATCTCTAGCTTTTGATGCACTTGCTTCATCAATCTTAGATTTGGAAGCTACAGAAGTAGTATCTAAAGTCTTAGATTGTGTTTTCTTCTTAGAAAACCTAGTCTTAGATCTACAAAAGTAGTTTCAAAAGATTTTGGAATCCTAGAAATTAACAGAGAAGTTCTACGAGTGCATCCGAACCATATTCAATTTATGCTGAGCAACACATATATCATGACAAGAGAATAAGCACATTTTGACATACAAGATAAACACATACCATAAGTTTTTTGCTTTAGAAGCGTTTGCAACAACAACATCAATTACATTCTCCTTGTTTGACACAACTTTAGCAAATGTATTATCTGTTTGCTTATTTTTCCTAACATAAACTGCTTCTTTCTTTGCTTCATTCTTAGAGACATCTAAGACACTGGTCTTGACATGTGAATCTCTACTCTTTGGTCTTTTATCACTAGATGTAGCATTCATTCTTGTAGAAGATAACACGTTCTTGGTCTTGTTTGTTTGTGATTCTTGTTGTGTCACAACTCTGTACATTCCAAGGCTAATGACATTTGTGTTTTGATGTGTCCCTGTTTGTTTGTTATGTGAAGTCTGTAAAGTGACTGGTTTTGACTCAACATGGTTTTCTTTTGTTTTTAAAACCACCGTCTGCTTTTGAGAAGCATTTTTATTTAAGGGTGTGACACAAAGAAAATATTGAGAACCATGTGCCTTGTCAAACTTAGTATTCACAGACTTACCATTTTCACCATTTTTCATTCTAGCTTTCAACTCAGATATGGTATCTAAAAGATTCTGATTCTCAGCACGAATAGCACCATATGCATAAGTTTTCTCAGAGACATGAGCAATTAACTCATCCATTTCCTTTTGAGTTTGAGACTGTGTCTTTTTGATTGAATCGAAAAGCTTTTTATATTCCAATTTGGCATTATCCCCCCCCCCCCCCCCCCCCTCGTTCTTTTATCAAAGATGGACTTTAAAATCCAAAGACACGTTTCTCACCCTCAAGTTTCTGTATTTTAGAAATCCAAGAGAAATCAAGAGGTTTTTGGAGTTTTATCTTCGAAGAATCACTTGTATGTTTTTCTTTCTCATGTTGTAAATTTTAACTCAAAATCAATCACTTTGTTTTTTCACCATCTTTGAACATCTTCCTCAAGAATTTTTTATTCTGCTTTCAACCTCCTTGAATCTCCAAAAGATTTCTTTTTGACTGTTCAAGAGAGCGCGTCAATGTAAGGACTTATCAACACATTCATGGTTTAACAACACACATAGCTCAATATCATGTTTGAGTGATGCTTCCAAAAGTTGATCTTTCAACATCATTTTGCCTTTCAATCTCATCAAGATAAGTCAATCCTTTTGCTCAACGCATCTTTCATTTCTTTTATATCCATTGAGAAATAGATTTGAACAGCCATCAAAGTAATCTAGTAATCATTAAGGAAGTGGTTTAACCTTGATCTCGACAAAATCATAAGAACTATCTCTTCTTTATGTATAAGAACATCCTTGCCCTTTTACTGTTCAATTTTTATCAACAGAAACAACTTTTTCAAATCCAACTATATATAGAAATTAATTCATTGATCAAAGGTAACTCACTTGGCATTGTTTTTGTTTCCAGAATCTTAACAAAGGGAATATAAGAAGATGAAGAACATGTTTGTTCAACGAATGATTCTTTTTGAGGAACAAAGTCATTATAAAGCGCATTTAATTGTTTGTAATCAATTGTCCAACAATTTTGTTTGTTCGCAACAGCAATTGGATCATTCATTTTTTTATTCATTTTCTGTTGACTTTTGAAAGCATCCTCTAGTGTTTCCTCAGAATCTCTAACATTCAAAGGAATTTCTATATTACCCGTCCTAGATGCAACATATAACTTTGGACATTTTAAAATTGCTTGTCTGAGTGTATAAGGATTTCGATACCCCAAACCATGTTTTAGTTGTTGATCATAAACATACAATGGTTTTGGACCGAGCATAAACATTGCTTGTAAAGAATTACCAATTTTCAAAAACAAATCCAACATTCTTTTCAGTTTTTTTCCTCAAGATCAATGAATAGTACATGATACTTATCCTCATTTTTCACTCAATTTTCTTTGTTGAAAATTAAATGTGATTGTTGTAATTCCTCATTTTTGTTTGAAATGTTTGACCTCTTGACTCAACTTATCTCGTTGTTTTTCGAGATCTCGAATAATACCGATCATGATACGAATTAGACTCAACCTTGTTTTGAACACGAATTTGCCCCTTTCATCAGCTTCAAGAAATTCTTTATAGATAATTGTTATCCTTGGTTATGATATCCAAAACCCGTCCTTTCCCTATACAATCTTTAATCTACTGTCCAAAGTCATATTTGTGTTGTACCTTCGAGCAAAAAACGAAGTAAAGTGAAAAAATACACGAAAAATCTTTGTTGTTTTGCAGCTTCATCATATGCATTCCTAGCAAGTGTTTCTAATGCACACTGATCATAAACATGTGTATCTTTTCACCTGCACTATTGGAACATTTTCCTTTGACAGAATCAAATTGAATAATTGCAATTAATTTGATCATCATCAATGGTACTGTTAATAATTTTAGTATGAGTTGGATACATTTGTTCATCATTCTCAATGAATGGATGAAGATTATACCCACTTATAAATGCAGAACTCATAGCATGGCTCATCATCATAATTGATTACGGTTGAATTCCTGCCATTAAGCATAGTTTGCACTAAGTTCTTTAATTTCTTCCATGCCTTGAAGCACAACAAAGGAGAAATCATTCAACATCATCGGTAAGAAATTACACCGGCTTCAATCCTGTTTTGCCAACAACATTTGCTCCATGAAATACTTCAATCACGAACCCTTGGCTTGGGACAATCCTAGCATAATGTTCCTTTTCACCGCAGTTCTAGCATTGACCCGTTGAAGTATTGCCTGGAGTTGGAGTTCGAATAATCCTTTAAACATTTGCAGTCTCATTTGTTACTTCAATTCCCTCAACAACTTCTCCTGAACATAGCTTCTATTATTTCTTCCAACATTTACCCAGAAATTCTCTGCCTTTGAATATTCACCCTGATCACCTTGAACGACTGTTTTGATTTTGGTATTTAGACGAAGCACGAAGACGAAGTGTTGTTGGATTAGAGAAGTTTTGAGTAATGGCTTTTGCAAGTAACAACATAGCAGATGCTAGGGGATCTTCAGAATGGTTGTGAACATCATCCTGCTCAAACTCTTCATCATAATCAACTACAGATGAAGGATGTGTCACATAATAAGAAGAGGTGTTTCTGGAAGATGAACCCGTATGTGCTACTAAGCCCAAGGATCAAGAACTTTCTAACTTCTTTGCCATGAAGCATAACCAATTTTCTCCAACTGGTGAAAGATAACAAAATGATCATCGAGACGAATTCAACTGTCCGATCGCTTAGCCAAACGAACTTGAGTCATATATTTCAACCATTCCGGTTGCAAACTATTCAGAAACTTTGTGTTAACTAAAACAGTTGGAAACTTCATGTTGTTTCGTTCCAAATCATTCATTAACTAAGCAAAACGATTGTAGACTGAAACTAGTGACTCTTCTGGTTCAGCAACAAATTGATTAAATTCATTTGTAAACCGCGTTTCTCTGTTAACTTGGTTTTGTATAGTTCCCCTCATCAAACGTTTAACACGAGCCCACATTTCCTTAGCCGTCTTACAAGAATCCACAGAATTGTAAATCTCATTAAGAATAGAAAGAAGAATCATATTTATGAGTTCCATTTCCACATCATAGTATAATAAGTCATCTCCTTGAAGATCCTCTACTTCTTGCAACCTTGGTATTGTTGAACCTATAGGTGTGATGTTCCTAAACACATAAGGGCCATCTTCTAGTGCTTTGAGAAGCCACTTCTGGTTTTCCCTCTTGCGATTAAGAAATCGTTTGAATCTACTCGCCCAAGGTATGTAACTACCCCTTTCAAACATGGGTGGCCTATTCTCAGAACCGACATCAGCAAGGGATTGTTGGTATGTTTTAGATGTCGACATGACTTAAGATTCAAAGATTGGATCTTTTTAGACGAATATGAGTGAGATTTGTGAGAAAATATCCAAACTCGGTAACAGTAGTCAAATTCGGTAACACTGTTCACGGACAACAAGTAATCTGAAAACGAATACCCTTCTCGAACAGTACACTATCAAACTCGGAAATATTCAAATAATAAACTTGGCAAACTGCAAACTACTCAAATTCGGTAACACTATTCACTATAAACTCGTAATCCCCTAATTGTTTAAAATCCAACAGTTATGAATTATTAATAACCACAAATTCGATGAAACCGAATTTTATGATGACTAGATAATCCAAGTGTTCTAAAAACTCAAATTCGATGAAACCGAATTTGATTGCCGAGTTTAGTAAATCTTGAAAAACCGATATTTAACACTTCAAAACACGATAAAACCGTGAAATGAAAGTGTAAAATGACTTGTAAAGTTTGTGATTATGGGATGGTTTAGGAAGAAAGTGTTTGGTGTGTATGTGGAAGAGAGAAATCACTTGTTAGGTAAAAAGGTTTAACAAGTGATTAGTTAGAACGAGTAGAAGGAGTGTAAGGAGGAAATGAGGACTTGTACATGTGAGGAATTAGTTTGTAACACATTTGTATGGAAGGAAGTAAGATGAGTTAAAGTATGATTAACTTCCAAATACCACAAACTCAATTAGTCATTTAGACTTTAATCGAAGATAATCAACATTGGATTTTATCACTAATCATCTTTGATGCAAACAAGCTAAGTGCTTTGCATCGTAAGTAACTTATAACCCATAACAGGAAAGGATGCGTTTATGCAAAGTGACCTTTGAATTGGTTTGACCCAAAATGGGAGTAATGCCCGTTATATGATTAGAATCCCCGTAGATCCGGATTAAGGTCAAATGAATGTGATAGGTCACATGAATCTTGAATCAATCATATCGACATGTAAGATTAGAGAGAATGAGAGCAAGTAAAGGAAAAATTCAAATTTTATTAAGGAGGGAAAATGAGAGTTGGTTACAAGAGCATCACCTTCTAATGAAGATTAGAGGGCTATTTATAGGCAATGAGAGGGAGTCTTCCCTTCCTTATTTTCCTAACTTGTCAATATTAGTCCCTAGACTTTGGTTATTATGCTATTTCTTACTTAAAATATAATAAACCTTATTACAAGCTATATTAAACTAAACAAAATAATGTCTAATAACAAAATATAATAAAACCACATAATCAACACTTTTTATAAACCTAACAATCTCCCATATAGTGTAATCAATACACTGTAGGTACTGCTCCATCCTTGTCTTCCAGAGATCATACTCACCAGGTTGGAGTATGGGTAGCTTGATGGTTTGAGTAGATTGAGAGTCTATTGCTTCTTGAAAAAGTAGATCTTTGTGTGTAGTAAAGGTTCTTCTTATTCAAAGCTTCTCGCAAGCTTTGATACCACTTGTTGATCCCAATAGAATAGATCTTACTTAGCTTATATAAGGCTAAGTTGTATTGAATAAATTCAAAACAACTATAATAGAAACTTTGATTGTGAATATCAAAGACTATGCGGAATCTAGTCAATGATACTAAAAAGAACTTCAATGAAACAGTAATTAATAAGATTAATAACAAACAGTTTATCAAACTTTCAGCCTTAATATAATACGAACACTCTTAATAGTGTTAAGGTTACAAAACCTTGAAGCTAATTGATATCAAAAGATTTCTAGATATCTAACTCTATGCCCTAGGACCTCTTTTTATACACCAAGGAGTCCTAACCGGCTTACAATATTTTCCTAAGTTATCATGATCTTCTAAACAAATAACTTATACGTATCTTTTACAAAAATATCTTATACTTATCACATAAGCAATCTTTATCTTTTCTCTGATAAGTCTTTGATCTCTTCTCTGTCAGCATAAACTCTTCCAGCAGTTGTAATCTTTAAGCAATTGTAACTTTCACACCAATAGTAGTAACTTTTGTACCAGCATCACTAACTTAACAGTCTTAACTTCCACTTAGCAGTAGTAACTTCCAAACAACATCAAGAGGCTTTTAATCCTAACAGAAAGGAACCGGTCAGGCTCAGCCAATGAAACCGGCGAGCTTAGTTGAATATCTTATTTTCTTTGGGGCTAAAACATAAATTTCAAAATCTTTTGAGGTTATTTAAAAAAATACTTTTCTTTTCAAAAATATTTCGGATCATGATTATCTTTCTCGGGGACTAGAACTCTAAAAAGGTACATTATTCTCTTATCTATTTGTTTGACATATTGCATCTTTGCTTGTTTCGTGATCTCTATGGTTATTCTATATATTAGTCCGTATCATAAGAATCTAGCACATCTTGACATAACTCCTTCATGATGCAACAATATCATATTCTTTTCGTAAAAATCCCTTGATTTATCAAAATCACCATCTTAGATATTCTCTTTAACCGGTCCTTCAATTTTTTTCACCTTCTTTACATTGACTTCTCACACATAAAAGTATGTCTTTAAATTCCTTCACTTCCTCTTCCTCCTCTTCTCGCAACATCATGGTCTATAAAGAGAAATAAAATAAAATAAAATAAAACATTTTAAATATCTTTCGTATATTTATAAAAATTATAAATGTATATAAGTTCTCTTTGCCGGTTCCACCATCGGGCAAAGCCGGTTCTCTTCTTTCAATAGAACCGGCCGAACCGGCAGACTCGTTGACATAAACTTCATATCTCTCAACTCAGAAGAAATCCTTTGATCTCTTCTTAAAAACTCAAAACCCGGACTCTAAAAAATGAAATATGAGATAAAATCATCTCTTACGTCCCATTCCATCTTCGCAAGGATCATTGATTGTAAGTTCTCCAATTCTATATCCTTCCTTACTTCTTTTCTAAATCATCTATTGAACACAAAAATCAAATTTGGGGATCCTTGATGTTCTTGTGTTCAATTAAGGAGAAAATTATCAAATAATCCTCTCTTTAGATAACAATTTGAATAAGTTGTTCTTTTTCTCAAAAATAGGAAAAATAAAATTTTGCTCCCTATAGAAATAATGAAAAACGTTATTATATTTTCAATTAAAATAAAATGAGAAAAACAAATGATCGAAATTACACTCAATCATTCGTCATTCTTTTTGTTTCTTTTATTAGGTACTACTATGTCTCGTGAAGAACTAGAACTCACTAAAATATACATTCCAAGAATCTCAAGAGAAAAACACATCCCAGTACACCTAAAACCTATCATTCGTGATTTAGAAAATGGATCCATTCATGAAGGTCGAATAATGCATCCAGGGTTCGCTCAACACACTAACTTCAAAACAAAATTCTCTGATATCCATCTTCATTGTCTATATGATGTTGACGAGGATATTTATCCTAGATTCTTACTCGAACTCTTCTCCTCGGCCAAAATCTTATTTGATGAGGAAAAGAGTATTCACTTTTGCTTTTGGGGGTTTCATAAACAATTTAACATCCCTCTCGAATACCTCGATTACATTCTTCAAACTTCGTTACTAGGAGATTGTGCGTATTCTAACGAATATTCTCTCGAACCCCTAAATAAGAATCCTGAAGAAGTCTATCCCTATCAAACCAACATTCCTACACCAGATGAAATTATTAGTGACATTACCATTAATGGTGTAACTAAGGTTCCCTTCAAAATTCGCAAGGATGAGCTTCGAAGAGACTTTAGATTTTGGAATGAAGTTATCGAAAGTAATGACATAGGAGAAGAAACTAATTTCCAGTATGTCTTGGCTTCCTATTGTCACATGATCTACTGTATCTTAAATCGTAAACCATATAATTTCACCTATTTTTTGGCAAAAAGAATCGCTAACATCAAAAATTCCCTAGAATGCCCAATGCCCTACGCAATGTTGCTTACTCGTATTTTCAAACACTTCACTCTTATGAATCCTGAACTTAATAAACCTAAATACATCCCTCTTCCTCACACATTGTTGCCCTTGGATCACACAAATCCTCTCTACACTTACCCCTCCTTTTCCAATTCAGATGAAGAAGACTAACTTCTCGTGCTTTTGTCATTCCTGAAGGAAAGTGAATATGTGCTAGATAAATATGTTACCTGCTTTCAAGACATAATTGTTCTCAAAAATCTTATTTTTATTAAAATGTCTTCTTATGTCTTATTAATGTAGGAATTATCATCTTTGATTTTTTTCTGAACTAGCTTTGGATTAAACCTTTTGGCCTCGTGAATTATCTGTTTACTCTTTGTGTTTGGTAAAAAACTAAAAGTCTTATGTATGATTTCCCATCGTTTATGTATTTTGCTTTCTCTATTAAGGAGTGTTTGGCTTGGTGGAAATTCTTAGGATTAGAACACTATGCTATCTCCGTAAGCCTTAGGATAATCTAGTACTAGCATAAGACCTAGAAATGAAGAGGAAAAACAGGAATAGATCTGCTTTTAGACCACTACTAAGAAAAATAGATATTTTGAATTTTGACTTCTGTAGCCAGTTCCTTCCGCAGCAAAGCCGGTCCCTTCGGGTGCAAAGGAACTGGCGCTGCCGGTTCTACAGTGAGCATTTGCTCATTTTTAGGTGATAGCTTTCTAATCTAAGCCCATAAATATGTTAGTTAGGCTTGTCTTAAGGTGATCCAATTGCTGGTTATATCTTGTTTGACTTAGAAATGAGTCCTAATGATTATGTTTAGTGAAAAACTAGTGGTTTAAGCATTAAATATTTTGCATGGCATTTGAATATAAATCTAGAGCTTATGATCATCATTCTCACACATCCAAAACCTGCTAATACTCATCCACTTATCCCATTCTTTGATCACCATACTCCATGGCTTCAAGTGCTAACTCCTCTACCCAAAATCCACCAAGGAAAATGGCAAGAACCGATTATATTGATATCTCATCTAATGAAACATCACCCATCCAAAACCACTCCACAAACACCACTCAACTTATCTGGTTGAATAGTTTTCTTGTTTTAAGATTTACTTTTCAAATCCTTGTTATGATCTTATGTGAAGTTCGCACAATATTGATGTTTGGTTAAAAAATAAATATAATGCAAGAAAGAATAGAGTTAGAAAGAAAGAACCAAGACGCAAGCGTTTATAGTGGTTCGGCTACAAGGACACCTTTTTTGCCCTACTCCACTTCCCGAGCCACCTACTCGAGAGTTAGTAAACACTAGTCACTAATACTCCTTTTAACTGGCGGAGAAGCCTTACAACATCGCTTACACCTATTAATGGTACAAAGCTAAATATCGGATTATTCACACGGTAGAATCACGCCAATATCACTACACTTGGTTTACAAAGAGGATGAATATAAATACAATTAATATATGATGTACAAGAATCAGAGATATGATCTTGATGATGCAAATGAAGAAGCGAAGCAAGATACTTGGAACTTGATCGTCTCAAAGGGGTGTTTGACAATTTCTTTCTTGAAGAGAATTACCTACAAATGCTAAAAGAAACTAAACAATAACTGATAAGGGGAGAATGATCAGTAGATTAGATAGTTTAGAATCAGAAAAGGGTGAGTAAAACATGAGAAATGGCTTGGTATTAATAGCCAAAAAATTGCACTGTAGCCCGGTTCTACCGGTTTGAAGGGAACCGACCAGTGTTCTTCAATAGAATCAGCCAACATTAACCAAATAAAGATTTTGATAGGCAAAATCTTGAGAGATCATATGTATCTTGTAAGATTACCCTAAGATATGTTGTATTTGATGATGTCATGAATGATGTAAATAGTATTTAAACAATCTATCATCCTGTGCATCGTCGAGTCTCCCATAAATCTCTACGTAGCAAGTTGAGCTGACCGCTCATCAATAATTTATCATCCGGTGCATCGTCAAGTCTCCCATAAATCTCATATGTATCCTGTCCAACAGTAGTGACAAAATCTGTCATCCTCTGACCCAACTCCGCCACATCAGTCGCTGGTATCTCCTCTGCAATCTCATCTGGATCCACCCAGACGTCAGTAATCCCATAACCTATCTCCCTATCTGGGCCACGTCTAATCTCGGCATCCAGAGTGCCAACAAAACCATAATCTGCTCTAAAAGATCCAGTAGGTCTAGCAGTAGGAGCATATGAGCTCTCCCCGATCTCATACTTGGGGCCGAGAGCAATGCACAACCTCTTTTGAGGCGACAACTCAGCCTCGGGAACACCCGCTCTACGGTCAGTAGAGGGTATAAGCAAAGGTGGTAATGATGTAGGTAATGGTATAGGTAGAAGTGGTGGTATCCCTGATGGTGGTGTCTCTAATCGAGGTGCTAAGATGTAGGTGGATGGTGCAGCAGCTCTCATCATGACCATAGATGCTCTGGTATGTAGAAGTACAATAGGTAGTGGTAGTAGTAGTGGATGGGAAGTAGATGGTGACTCGGCTCTCAACCGAATCATAGCATCTTTGTAGCCTAAAGGTGCTCCAGCATCAGTAGGGCTAGTAGGTAGTGGTGATGGTACAGGAAATGGCGGTGAGGGAATCTGAGGTAGTGGAGAGGATAATGAAATGAGTGGTGATGATGGCGGAGTAGATATGGCAAGCAGTCTGTCAACCTCTGCCTCAGACGGGAATGATATAGGTGTCTGAGCTCGGATAGTCATCCTGGCAGTGGTACGATATGCGGGTGGTGGGACGGAGTCGGCTGGAGATAGGTGCTCCTCCTCATCCTCGCCCTCGTCCTCCTCCTCGTCATCAGCATCGTCTCTGAAGGACTCCTCCTCCTCTTCCTCATCATCTCTGTCACTGGGATTATCAACTGGACCCTCCTCAGGATCCTTATCATCCTCCTCCTCTGGATCCTCCTTGGGATCGGACTTAGTAATATAACTTGGTAAATCAGCAGTGGGTGAGACAGCAGCAGACAGTGGCTGCTCCTCAGCTAGAAGCATATCATCCTCAGGTGGCATAAACTCTGGGTATACAGGCTCAGGAACAAAATCTGATGGAGGTGGATCCTGCATAGCGGCCTCTACAAATGCATAAGGGTCCTCTAGCATCATGGGCAGTCCATCATATCCGTATACAATGACTCATGGAGATCCTACATCTGACAGATCCTCGAACTCGCTAGACACCTCTGTGTAAGTAATCGTGGAATCCTCTGAATCCGACATGACAAAATCTGAAAATCAAAAGTAGCTTATATAAGTTTTAATATAAGACTCTTATTATAATATACGTAATATATTATAAACACGTATATAAATCATGAATGCATCTAGTATGACCAACTAATGCAAGCAACTAGTGTATGTATGTCCTGTGAAAACTCATTTGTATGAATGCAATGTTTGAAAACGGTTATAGTCCAGCAAAAACATTTGACCTGGTTCTCTATAACCTTGGCTCTTGATACCAATCTGTAACACCCACAAATTGGGTCGCAGCGGAATATGGGTCATGGGAGCGTTACTTCATAGATCAACAGCACAAGATATATATGAAAACGACCTTAAAAAGAGTCGTAAAACTGATACATTGGATTTAAACAAATTGTTTGTTACAAAAGCCCGTAGCTTTACTTGTTCATTGTTCAAAAGATAAAGATTCTAGCACATAACAAATATTTCCCCAAAATGTAATGCAACCAAATCTTTAATGCATATGACTTCCAAAATAACGACCACCAATGTATCCCTTGTCATGTACCTCATTGATCTCCTAAGAAAACATGCTTTAAAACGTCAACAATAATGTTGGTGAATTCATAGGTTTGTAAAATATATAATGTAGGACCACAAGATTTCCCAAGTGTATGATAATGCAACATATGCAAACATCACAAAAATATAATTACGTTTCCCTAAGCTCATGACACTGAAGCTCGACATAAATAAATTGCAATATAAATTGCCAACATTGCCCATGATGATGTTCTAACCCGCAACATCCCAAATCCGACATGGTATACGTTCGTTTGTCCAGTGATAGCTAATCACCCGAAAGGGGATGTCAATCCCAAATAGATCTATTCATAACATTCGCGCTCACATAGTAATTGACAGTTCATGATTGTGGGCTCAGAGGGTTATCGTTACTTAGGCAAACATGTAATCATAATGTAAAAATGTCCACTTGTGTCCAATTGTAAAATCATGCATGTTTTTCACCCCAAAACTTGTAAATCATTATAAATGTAAAACGTGGGGCTATGAACTCACCTCGAGTGAATGAATCAACAAAGTAAATCATAGAATGAAAATACGTCACGTAAATGTCCGAATGCAACATAATTAATTATAGGTCGTATGAGTACTAAGTACTTTGAATAACTAATACCATGTTTAATTCTATATAGCTACATCACCATCTAATTGTATCTGTGAAATAATATTTAAATTGCATTTGATAAATAATAACCATGCATTTGTACTCGTATAAATGTATAGATAATTAAATCGCCTTCGTAAAATAATATTTATAAAGTTTAAAACATGTATAAATATTATTTAAGTGATTCTAAAATGTTTCACAATTTTTTTAATTAAAAACGAACCAACACTATTCACGTCAGGAAATAGTGCACAAGTATAAAATAGTGCGTATCTTTCTCGTTTTAAGTCCGTTTTGTACATTCTTTATGTCCACGCTTTTGTATTAATTTTTTTTATCAAAATACTAAATTTATAACTTTTTAGTCCTCTGGTGAACAGTACTTTTACTATTCATGTATATATTATAAAAATATTTTTATAAATTAATCGTCGTAACCTCGTAAAAGTCATATCTTATTCGTTTTAACTCTGATTTTAGCATGGTTCTAAAAGGCTCGCAAAGGCGCGAGACGTGACCTTCACGCCACGCAATAGACCAAGGCTTGGGCTTAAGGCTTGACGTGAGATGAGAAGTGAAAAAATGTGATAAGACGCGATAAAACGTGATGCGTGGAGGCTTTTTTGAATTCAATTTCGATAAAAATCGTATTTTTATATAGAAATGAAAAAGATTACATGCAAAGATAGTTTCATGACTTTATTCTTTATGTATGACACTTTTTGTAAACTCATTTATAATATGATATAAATATATAAATTTATAAATATTTTTATATTTTGTGCCGCCTTAAGTCACGCCTTAAAAACGCCATGACTCGCCATGGCTCGCAAAGGCGTGAGGCTTGGCCATGCCGCCACGCCAGGCCTCACGCTATTTATAACCTTGGATTTTAGTGATTCTTTCGAGCACGTCTTCGTAATTAAAAGTTCTATCTAACTAAGATATTTTCCAAAAAGTTTCTGTAATGAATAGTAATTTGTTTTTATAAAATTATTTTTATAAAAGTATTTATTATCGTAAACTTGCAAATGACGTATCTTCTTCGTTATAACTCGGATTTTCGAGTTCTCTATATGCTTACGATCGTTGTAACTTGTAGTATTTTATAAAAATATAAAATAAACACTTATTTTCGTGATTAAAACATAAAGTTTTGATATTTTAGTTAAAATGTGTTTAAAACTTGTTTTTATAAGTTTTTAGCTTAGTTAGTTTGCTACAAGTCCTCTACCACACTTTATGCTATAAGTCTCATATACTTTAGATCCTTTAGTCCATCATTTGTCTAATAATATTAAGTGCTCACATTTTTTTAACCATAAACTTCAATAAATAAACTTAACAATTATTTTATATATACTTTTATAAATTGATCCATACTTGTATAATGTTTATACTTTCATTACCACATGTTCTTAACATCAATATAATATATGAAAAAGTTTATCAAACCATGAACACGTGTAAAAATCCATTTTACATGTTAATATATTTCCTAGATGGTGATTTACTATATAAACATCATATACACATAAAATCCCAAATGTAAAGAGTGTAGGGTTTTTAAATGACCTTAAGATGAAGTAGGATGAAGAGTAACAAGTTCTAAACCCTAGTTTAGAATCAAAACCTAAGCTTTTAAGACTAGAAAACCCTAATTTCCAATGAAACCCTAACCTTGAACTTTTTTTTATTAACCCTTTTAAACACTAAACCAAGCTTCCAATACACCTTAGATATGTCTAATAATGAACCTTGAACACTTGGATTAGTTGTAAAATCAAAAATATGAAATGTATATGGGTGTTTGATTTGAGCCGTGGGCTAGGGGCTTATGGGGAGAGAGTTTGTTTTTGATTTCTTGCAAATAATAAGTGTGTGAATGATACTTGGAATAGAAGGCCTTTTATAGCAAGATGTAACTAGCTATGGTCAACTTAACTTAACCATGGTTAAGGCTTGAATGACCATTATGTAAGAAACTCATAGGGGGGGAAGTAGAGCTGTAAGTGATTGGTATGGTAATGTAAGTGATTGGAGTGGGTTGTGTAAGATAGTTGATGAATATTGCTTGTAGAAGTTTATAACACATGGTAATTGTAAAGTCAAAAGAAATATCTTTGTGTTTTCTCTATAGGATCCAGTTATGTATTGTATCTATATATGTTAATATATATAATTTTTGGATATTGGGTATAATTGTGGGTATTTGGTTGAGTATAGATAGATATTGGTGCTTCTGGGTATGCCTAAATATATTTAATTACGAAACATAAATGTTTTACATAACCAATAAAGAATAAAATATAAAAATTTGATTATTACTTTCGTAAAAATTATATATTGCTTGCTTGACGTAAACTTTTATTTGTTTGGTGCCCGTTTACATTGAATTACAATTTTTAGTTTACGCGATTTAACTTAACGATTAAAATTAAAAGCAAATGCATACGAGACTAAAAATAAATAGTGAATTAAATGACGTCGTAAAATGACCTGAAAACACGGGGTGTTATATAATGCTACAAAACAAATATGTTAGTTAAGATGGAACTCTCCCTTACTTTAGGAGTACTTGCAAAATGAATGTTAGAGTCTAAAAACTAGAAAGTGGTTCTGTAGAACCAGCAAGGACGATTTTATTCCCATGATAGAACTGGTTTTGAAAGCTGAAGGAATCAGCTGTTAGTAAAAAACCTGACTTTCTGAAAAAAGGTTCGTTGAATTGAAAAGATTATGCAGAAAAAGATAACACAATACATTTTTCTTGAACCATAGTATTACATCATAACAAGAATCAAGAGTACAACCGATCTTAATGTTACACAATTATTTTATTCCTAATGTCTTAGTCTAGTAATTATAAGCAAGAACGTTGTGACGATCGAGAATGTGATTGAGGATGAATCGCATTTCGTCACGAATGTTGTCGACAATGACTTGGGTGTGTTGGCAATGTTCGCAAAACATTTCATGGGTGAGCAAAGGAAAAGGGTTGTTAGGCCGTAAGGGCGGAAGATGCGGTGGTAATGGTGGGAGAGGAGGTTCCATGGCCGAAAGAGGAAGGGGTTGATTTGCCAAGCGTTCGATTAATTCGAATGATGGTCGATGTAGAGGAGGATTAGTGGTTCTATGAGGTAGGTCTTCTAGGGAGTCAAAGAGTGCGTGTGGAGAAGTACGAGGGGTTAAGAAGATGAGCTCAACGAGGTTCAAGCTTATGGTTAGAGGTGACGAATGTTTGGAAGGTTGTGTTGGTATCGGTGGAGGAGAGGTTAGTGGAGGTAGGGATGACTTTGGAGTGAGCAAAAGTTTGCTTGGTGAGATTCCTGGAGTTATGATTAGTGAAGGTGGTGGAGACACATTTGGAGATGATGGAGGAGCCATTTGGTAATCGGTTGGGGGTGATAGAGCTTGGTATGTAGGTGATGATGAACGAGGGTTGCTAAAGCAACAAGGTCGGACGCTAATCCTAGCGGTACGTTTAAGGTTACTTGCAGGTTTCTTTTCTCTGTTTGACTTAGGAATTGTTAGTTATCTTGGAATAGAGTATGAGAGGGAGTGTTTGGAACAAGCTCCTTTTATAGAGTATTTATTTGAATGAATAAATGTTTTACTTGATATTTTGGTGAAAATCTAATCATTAGATATGCCTAAAGTCAACTCCTAAAGCCTAAGATCAGATAGAATGAATTTGGTGGGAAGAGTTTAAAATTCTTATTTGAAAAAGCTGCACAGTGTTGCCGGTTCATCCGGTTCCATTTGCAGAATGGAACCGGTTTTGGTTTTCAAAGGGACCGGCGATTGCAGCTGCTGCCGAAAACAATTTCTAGTGTGTGCCTATATGCGACAATGTGGAGGTGTGGTTATCTCGACTCAAAATAAAATAATATATATATATATATATATATATATATATATATATATATATATACACACACACACACATATATATATATATATATATATATGAGATAACCCTAATTCTCATTGGTTTAATGTTGCTACGATTGAATGTACCCGGAAGATACACATTAATTGTGCATACCTGTAGCATTTAAAAGGCATGTTATGATGCATGAAAACGTTTTTATTTTTGTATTAAGCAATGCAAGAGAAATTTTATTTTGTAAATGTCCTAGTTTGTGAGAATGCTTTTAGAAGTAAAATTTTTCTTTTGAGATTTTTGTATGGAATAAGATTTTCGTGATGAAAGTGCATATAGTAGATATATACTAATAGTAGAATGCTTGAAAGTTCTCAAAAGTTTTATGTGCAAGAAATAGAAGCCTAGACTCAGAGAGAAAGAGTGGAGATGCATACCTTTGCGTATTTTAGGCGTTGGGTTTCATGAGACCGAGACTTAGTCTAAGAAGGTTAAAAGGTTTTCTTTTGAGGGGTTTAGTTAGAATATCGGCTATGTTGTCCTCAGATGATACCTTCTCAATTGAGATGTTTCCCTTTTGGACATTATCACGAAGGAAGTAATGACAGATTTTAATATGTTTGGTACGAGAATGGAGAACGGGATTTTTGCTTAGGTCGATGGCACCTTTATTGTCACAAAGGACGGGTATATCATCTAGGACTATGTTATAGTCAACTAAGGCTTGTTTCATCCATAAAGCTTGTTGGCAAGCTTTTCCGACGGAAACATATTTGGCTTCGGTGGTGGAAATGGCTAGGGCGGTTTGCTTCTTGGAGAACTACGATGTGAGGCAACATCCCATGAATGTTCACACACTGCTTATGCTTTTGCGATCGACATAGTCTCCCGCATGATCGGAGTCGGCGTAAACAATAGTTTCTACCCATGTTCCTTTTGGATACCATAATCCTAAATGAGTTGTTCCCTTAATGTATCTAAAGATCTTTTTTACCTCTTCTAGATGAGATGTTTTGGAAAATTCTTAGAAGCAGGCGCATAGACAAACACTGAACATGATGTCCGACCAACTAGCCGATAGGTAGAGAAGACTACTTATCATGCCATGATATTTTGTGTCATCAACGGATTCCCCGTCTTCGTCCCTGGTGAGTTTGGTTTCGGATGACATAGGAGTTTTGATTGGTTTTAAGTCTTCTAGACTGAATTTCTTGAGCATTTCCTTGATGTATTTGGATTGGTTGAAAAAGATGCCATCATCTAGTTGTTTGATTTGTAACCCAAGAAGTAAGTTCAATTTACCCATCATACTCATTTCAAACTCGTCGTGCATAATTTTTGAAAAATCATCACAAAGGTCTTGACAAGTTGATCCGAAGATGATGTCGTCCATGTAGATTTAGACAATGATGATATGTGAATCCTTTTTTTGGTAAATGGAGTGTTATCTACCAAGCCTATGGTGTACATATGGTCAAGGAGAAAGGCATTGAGTCTATCGTACCAAGCTTTGGGTGCATGTTTTACATTTTTTACAGAAGTGTTTGGCAATGGTTTTCTAGTTATTTGTACGAAGCTATTCTTCTTTACTATGTTAGGTTCCAAAGTTTTAGTACCTTTTAAAAAGAGCTGGTTCTGTTCGATTGAACTGGCTGGTTCTCTTGTAGTGAGAACCGGCAATGCCGGTTAGACAGTAGACATTTCTTTGTCTACAGGACCTGACTTTTTGGTTTTAGTATTGCTAGTAGAGGCTATGTCTTCTGTGAATCCAATCCCATGCTTATCTTTTTGTGTTTTTTGTTTTTCAAGCATTTTACTATAAAAAGATACTACTACTTTCAAAACTAGCTATTTTTAATGATAGTGACCTAACTTTAGATTGAAGGTCGTCACATGATTCACATTTGAGACATGCTTCTTTGTTTCTTTCTAGTTGTTCTACCCTTTTTCTAAGGTCACAAGCTTTGTTTCTTAATAATTCGTTTTAGCCCTTAGGTGTTTGTTTTTGTTAATTATCCTAAGACTAATTTTGCATAACTTGTTATATCCATTTTGTAATGATTCACTATCTAAAGATGAACTACTATAGTAGGGAGTGTCAGAGAGTATCTCATTGTTGTCAATTATCGTGAGACAGATTTCTTCCTTCTTCGAATCATCTTCACTATCGCTCCAACACCCAACAACGAATGATTTTTGATCGTTGTAGGAGTGTTTAGGAGAATCACTTATGAAGTGATTTGGATCTCCGCGCTTGAAGCACCTACGATCTTCTTTCTCTTTTTTGTCTTCCTTGATTTTATGAAAGTTCTTTTTGTCGTCATGAGGTTGGCGAACAAACTTTCCTCTTCTTCTAAAGAACTTTTTAAAATCTCTTATGGCCATGACATATTCCTCATCGTCACTTTCCGAACAAGATATTTCTTCATCACTTGAGACTTTTCTTGCCTTGAGTGCTAGTGACTTGTATTTTTCTTTCTTGACTTTAGAGATCTCTGAGTCCTTTTCAAGCACTACCTCATAGACTTTTAGATTGCCGATGAGCTCATTTAGAGGTAATGTTGATAAGTCTTTGGATTCTTCTATTGCGGTTACCTTTGGACGCCACTTGGTGGGAAGTGCCCTTAGAAATTTCCTAACATGATTACGACTTAAAAATGATTCATCAAGTACTTTTAAAGATGTAATAATAGTATTAATTGAGCAAAAAGAACAATCAATGTGTCCATCATCGTAAATAACAAATTCTTCATATTATGGACAATAAGTCTATTTTGTTATCTTTACTTGCTTATTGCCTTGATGAGTAATAATTAGTGAGTTTCAAACATCTTTAGTCGTATTACACATGAAATTTCTTTCATATTCCTTTTTGGGTAACGCATTATATAAAACCATTTTTGCTTCATCGTTTTTAGACATCATTTTCTTATGACTTTCTTCAAATTTCTCGTAAGGAATGATATCATCCTTACCATTCTTGTTTTTAATGGTAGGTTTATAGTTGTCATAAACTATAATGTGCCAAAGATCAATATTCTTAGACTTCACATAAGTTTCAAAATGGTTTTGCTAATATATAAAGCAATTAGCCTCAAAGAGAGGTGATCGTTGCATAGATTTGCCTTCTTTGTAGTTTTTTAGAATCCCTGTATCAGTAAAAGATTTAAAATACTATATATTTAAAAAAAAAAATGGTAAAACCTTGCGCTTGATACATGTGGAAAACTAAAAAGGGGGGTTTAAAATAGTTTTTTTGTTTTAAGATTTACTTTTCAAAACCTTGTTATGATCTTATGTGAAGTTTGCACAATATTGATGTCTGGTTAGAAAATAAAAGTAATGCAAGAAAGTCAAGAGTTAGAAAGAAAGATTTCGACCGTCACATTGAGGAAGCCATCCAAAATGAACAACAAGTGCGAGATAGCCTCATTCCACCAAACACCACCTTTCCGCCTCAAATGTCAATAATACCACCATTTCGAACATCTCTTCCACCATCAAGCACCTTTGTTCCTCTTGATCAATCCCTATGGATTGAAGGACCCCCTATTCCACATCCACAAGAACACACTTGTCCCCATTGTCAACGTACCAAAACTATTGTCAACAATTTCCAAAACAAAATGAGGTTCATGTTAAACCATATCCTCGAACGCCTCAACCATCTCTCAAACCAACAACCATAAGATGGTGATTGCAAGCTCGTAGGATTTTTAAGTTTAATGTAGTTAAAACTATAATCATGATTCTAGTTTTATTGATGACAACTAATGTATTTTACTTCATGATTATCAATGTTCTTGAATGTTATGATCTCTTGTTGCTCTTAGTTAATTTGACTAGATCACCATATATTTCAGTTCATGTGTTGTGGTATTGAATAAAATTGCTTCTTGCCAAATTTGGACCAAACTGACTTTCTGCAGGTCAGTCGGTTCCTTCTATTTAGGAAGTCGGTTCTATTCTGCAATAGAACCGGTGAAACCAGCAGTTCAGGATTTTTAGTTCCTTTAATTTTGTTTGTTTTGTTTCCCTTTTGGGCAACTCTCATTTGCAATTTATCACAGGTTGATAGCACTGATATTGCATCACTAACATTTTTCTCAATCCATTTGAAACTCTTGACGATCCCATTTAGGGGGAGCACTTGTCAAGGGAAGCCTTGAAATTGAAATTGATTCTCTATGAATCAATCTTAGTACCGATTTTTTATCAGGCAATCGTCCATATTACCTTCTTACATTTAAATCCAGATTTGCTATATTACTAACATATTTCATGTACGTTTTCTCAAACCTATGACGCTTCCATCTAGGGAAGCATGCCAGTCAAGGGAGAGCAATGATTTGATTCTCTTTGAATCTGTTCCCTCCAATCATCTTTGGTTTCCATTTTCGGTCCGAACCACATCAACCTTACTACATCTCATGCATAATCATTTCGTTGGTTAGTTTTTCTTTGACGTTCTTGTTTGTTTTCGACAAAAAAAAAGGAGAAAGGAAGTAAAAACTCCAATTTAAAACTTATAAGCTTTGTAATTTACTTCCGAAATAAAATTGTGTTTTGTCATCAACAAAAAAGGGGAGATTGTTAATACAAAGAAACCGTAAAAACATTTATTTATATTTTATGATCTACCTATCGATAACGAAACATAAATTCATCGGAAGTAGAAAATAAAGTTTACTAGTTTTAAACCAATAGTTTTCTAACCCGTATAATATTTTATCTCACACATTTTACATTTAACATACTTAAATTATTATTTGTTATAAACATTTAAGCATATTTTAGAAATATACAAAACATGTCACAAACACACATTAAACAAATGCATATCTTAAAAGGTATTTTATGCATAAAAGATAAAGAATTTTATACATCATGCATGACCTCAAAATGAATCTAGAAAAGATTTTTTGAAATCTAAATTAGGATTTGTTGTCAGTTGGCCGGTTCTCTTCAGTTGCAATGGCCGGGTTCCATTGAGTGATGGAACGTCAAGAATTGGGCTACAGTATTGGCCAGTTCTATTACTTTGCACTGACCGGTTCCATTGAAACAATGAAACCGGTAGAACCGGACTACAATGTATTTTTAGCCTATAAATACCAAGCCATTTCTCTTGTTTTAAGCATCATGAGAATAGCTTTTTCACCCACATACTCAGCTAACATCTGATCATTGATCATGATCTTTTTTATTTTAGTGTTTTGGTAAATTTTTTAATAGAAGAAGTTTCACCGACTTTGGGATATGAGATCAAGCAACAAGGAAGACTTGTAGCACGCATCCCTCAGCCTTTGAAGATCTATATACTGATATCCAATCATCATCAGTCATCATAGATTATGGAGTTGTGTATTATATTGTGTTTAGAGCATTTGGAAAAATGTAATACATTCGGTAGGATTCGTAGGGTCGAATCTATCTTTGTTATAACTAAATGATTGCTTAGCATCTACTAGAGGGTAAACATTGAGGGGTTTTGTTCCTCTTTGTTGGAACTCGGTATTTAGCTTAGTACCGTGTAAAGGGTAAGCGAGTGATGGTTTGATTCTACCTTATGAAGAATCCGATATTTTGCTTTGTGTCGCTAAATGGTGTAAGCAACGTTGTGAGGCTTCTCCGCCGATTGAAGGAGCATTGGTGCTTAGTGGATTCAAACTCTCGAGTAGGTGACTCGGGGAGTGAAGTAGGGCAAGGAAGGTGACCTTGTAGCCGAACCACTATAAATATCCGAGTCTTATATATCCTTTATGCTTCATGATTCATAATCTATATTTATTAATCGTCATAAACATATAAATTTACAACAATCAAACAATTAAATTAAAATTTTAATTGGTAAAACTATTTAACCCCTTTTTAGTTTTTCACATAAAATTCCAACAAAAAGTACGATTTCATTGAATTCAATAGGATTGAACCAAATTTATTGCAAGGTTCACTGGAAATAAATCATAAAGGTTTCGTGTTTTAGTATTTTATGATTTGTTACTAAACAAATACATACACAATAATAGTGATGGACGTTAGTTGTCAATGTTTGATCGAACATTCATTATCAATATTCAATCATGCATCTTCTATAAATAAATTTGTAAAATACACGCAATATAGACGTAAAATATTTAAGTTGAACAGAATTGCAACAAAGAAATTATAATAATATAACTCTTAGCTAAAGTAATGGACAGTGTCCAATTCGCGGCATCGTCCCATGTGGAGCATGGGAGACACGTTCCCCTCCATTACAAACGAAAAATCAAACGCGTTCGTCCCCGACCTTTTAATTGTTTCGGTCAGACAGGCGACCGAATAAATGATACACATACAAACAAAAAATAAATAAATTTAACCCTCCTTTTTCATTACTAGTTGGATATCCGCGCATAGCGGCGGCGATAAAAATTGCTAACCCAACTACGTTTCGCAATTCCCTACCCTTTGATAGAATTCGTCTAGTTTGAGTTTATCCGTAGACTTTCCCCGCAACATCATATTCACATCATTCTCGCTTTGTATAAAACTCCCACACTCTATTGCCCAATCAAACTTGTCTCCAAAAGTAAACATCTGTACCGAATCAAGTTTGTATTCCAAATTACAAGTTAAAGTGAGTTGTTAAAAAATTTCAAAATAAACCACTAAAAATGTGAAAAGCTAAAAATTTATAAAATATATCAAAATAGATGTTGAATTAAAGATCACGGAATTTTAGAAAATACGGTGAAATTAGATCATAAAAAAATAAATATATAAAAAGATATGTCAAATTAAAAATAAAAGTGATATTTTAATTAAGAAGTGACACATGTCACTCTATGATGTGATTTTCTAAAATAAAATAGATGGTCAAGATTGCGCCACCTTATCTTAAATTTTAATGAGACCCACATTGTAAATGTTTTATATAATAGTATAGATAAAACCCCACATTTTTATCTTATTTTTCACACATTTTCTTCTACAACTATCAATTTATATTTTTATGGAAAGAGGAACGAGTCCGTCTACTGGTCGGTTCTCCTGGAGCTTCAACGACTTCAAGTTATTCTCCAAGGCCTTCAACGACTCCAAGTTATTCTTCTGGACCTTCAACGTCTCTAAGCTATTCTCCGGGACCTTCAAGAAATGCAGAGTGTGCAAACTGCAAGCTCTTGATTGGAAAGCTACAAGTACTCGAGGCAACATTAGAAATGTATAGTTGCATCTTGAGAAGTACACAATTGATTCAACTGCACTACACAACGAGCTTACAAAGACAAGAATGAAATTTAGAGTCGAGTAGTTTGGTCATTTAACCATTTTGAATGGCGATGTGTTTTTTCAAGCAAGGATTCGTGTGGGAAAAGGTACAGTACGAGCTTTTGGAAAGATCTTTGATTGGCGATAATCTTCTCAAGCTTTCGTTTTCCTCGATTGTTTGCCTTGAAGAGATAAAGACATATCGGTTGCTATAAGATGAATATGTCTATCTCCTCTTCCTTTTTCGTCGCCTATGTCCTGAGGAGTGTAGAAGTCTCAACAACTTCATCACTTTGTTATTACTTGATACGGTTATTTTATCTAATATGGCTACCGATGGGTTTTGGGACTTAAATAGGCGATGGTGTTTTCAAGTCTAGGAGTTTCGACTAATTTAATGAGCTTTTCTCCCTAAAATGGAAGTTCTGACTCGATGGATTAAATATTGTTCCGATAAGGTAAACGTTTTTATGCTTGGAAACTTTATCTCGCTCGTTTTACTACTAGATCGAATTTGTCTCTTATAAAAAAAAGAAATGTCTCCGCTTCCGTCTTTTGGCTTGTCCTCTTTGTGATCACGTCTCGAGAATCGTCCCATTTATTCTTACGGATTGCTCCGGTGGCGAAAAGATATTCAGAAGTTAATTTGAAGATGGTAGGAAAAAAAAAAATTTTTGGATGATTCTCCTGGATGAGTCGTACGAAGATTGGCTCTCTTGGTTCAAATCTATCCGTTTAGGTTCTAAGACGAAAGAGGTTTTGGAAGGCGTGTTTACGTTTCTTGGTGGAGCCTTTGGAACTTCAGAAACCAATTCCTTTTTTTTGCGTCCCTTATTCCCCGAAAAGATGCTATTTTCACAATATTGTAATTACGCTCTTTTTAATTTGTGTGTAAACTAGATGTAATAGAACTTTAATGGGTAGTTGGACTTCAAAAACACCCTTTTTTGATTTCAATTGTAAGTTTCTAGCTCCTTGCGAGTGTTTCTAATAAAGTCGCGTTCTCACACAAAAAAAACCATATTAATAATTAATTTTAGTTTAAGTTTTAAATTTTTATTGTAATGTTTTTTAAATGTATTTGAATTATTAATGTAATGTTATTTTAATTATTAATAAAATCTTAATTTAAAAAAAATGTTCGGTCGCCGGTGCGGTCACCATTACGGGTAATTGGTCTGTGAGTGGTTTAGGAGAGAGAAAGTTGAGTAGGCGCTGATGTGCCGATCGTCTGTGCGGTCACCATAAACACTCATAGCCTTATAATGATTCATGCCTTGCCAAAATAAGAGCAACTAAACAATAGAAGAAGAAAAAGGTATATACTAAAAAAAAATTTAAAAGAAAATAATTTAATTTGTGTTTCATACAATATTTAGAGTTAGCAAGTGACCTCAAATTAATAGAAATTAAAATGCAAAAATGGTAGTAGCTTTATCATCTAACTTTATAAAATCTCTTGTATTCGATGCACGAAGATGAGTAAACTCATCCCTTCACTCACGCGTGACCACCACCTCCCCCATTCACGCAAGAGTGTGGGCTGTTTTTGGTGTGTGTTTTGTGAGGGTGCTGTGTAAGAGCACATTTGAGGGATGTAATATTGCCCATAATAAAAGAGAAGCAAAGAGATTAACCTGAATCAAAACGAACTGCTGTGCAACTAGAAAACCTTGAAATTTATCAACAATGGTGGAAGAGATGAAAAAAGAAACAGTAAGGCATGAATCGACTATTTATACCCATGGTATATTTAAGTCAGGAAAAGGTAGGATGATGACACGTGTCAATACACTTCCCAATCAACAGTGCAAAGATAATGTAAAAAGATGATGATAACAACTGGATATGGGACCCAGGCGGTCAAATCATGCAGAAGATAAAGGGACACGAAGAACCCACGTAACCAACGACAAACTGCCAAAACGACGCAAAAGACGCGGAACAAGGCAGGAGCAAAAGGAAATCTGGTCACGGAACTCTAGTCTAGTAACGCTCACCGCATGCTATAATTGTACCGCATACAGTAAGCAAACTAGACTTGGGGGGACTTGATGACGTATAGTATGAACACCAAGCTTACTGGGCTTGGTTCATAATATACATGAATAGGCCCAGGCCCAATACAACGAATAACCGGACTACTAAGCCTGATAAGGGCCATGCTTCGGATATTTCAAAGACGCACGTGAGTATCTTCAAAACCGCACCCGTTGCACCTCCGCGGACAAACAGTGACCGCGGAAGAATACTCGCGTCCGCAGACACGATTACACGTGGACCTTTGCCCGACAAGGGACCCACTCTGGCCACTAACAGTCGCAAGCAAAATACTAGGAAACCCTAGTATTAGGCTTGCCTATAAATAGGGGTCATTTCACACCCCAAAAAGGTACATTAATATTCTGTCTGACAATTAATACGCACACATACTCTGACATTCTCTGATTCTC
This sequence comes from Tanacetum coccineum, assembly GCA_026074375.1. Taxonomy (NCBI): domain Eukaryota; kingdom Viridiplantae; phylum Streptophyta; class Magnoliopsida; order Asterales; family Asteraceae; genus Tanacetum; species Tanacetum coccineum. Next base: position 72,234 of record BQNB010011528.1, read on the forward strand.
TGACAAACATGTATACTTACTCTCACGCCGAAGCTTAATCGTGGGGTCCGCCCAGCGATAAGGCTAACGGTTTACTCTCATTTGTGCAGATTACCATCTCATTACTTGGATTAGTGCATGATCAACATCAAATTCTACTCCTTCACCCCCATCACGGTTTTTATACTAACATTAAATGTGTATTTTTCATATCCATTAAGAATCTTGTTTAAATATTTGTTCACCGAGAAGAATGTATATTTTTTGTTAAAAAAGGAGAATGTTTATCTGGTCCTCCATATTTAATTCATGTTTTTTTTTCCAAAAGTCAAAGCTTAAAGGTTACTAATTTATTTCCAAACCAATACCAGTCAACGCCTATTTTTATTTCAAATAAATCCACATTTAATTCATGTTTTTATTTTTCGAAAGACCCGTTATTATATTGCTGGCACATATCTCGCTTTAAACTCTAATTTTAAGCCCTTATTAAGGATAATATTAATGATAGTAATTAACACAAAACGTTTCCAATCAACTCTCAATATTGTGTCAAGTAAACATGAATATGACACGATTATAATTCCATTGATAACATACCTTACAAAACTTTAAAATTTCTTAAAAAAAAAAAAAAAACATAATGGTTTTTAATATTTTTTTTTTAAAGAAGTAACCAATTTAAATTATAACTTTTTTCATCAATATCTTGTACTTTTGAGTAATGATAAAATAGGCCTATATTTGAACAGGCCTTATCGCATGAAGTCGGTTTTGATTAACAATCAAACACGACCCAGTGGCCACCGTAGCAGCTGCTTTCACGGCGGCCTTATAACTAATCCCTCCACTCTCTCCACAACCACCACCACTCTTCACCACCTTAGAACCACCCTCCTCCACATCCACAACACCTTTGTTAACCCTTTTCGGCTCACACGGCTCGACGAGCTGTAGCGTAAGCCTCCCATCAGCCCGAATCGCGTTAAAATGGTACTTAGGACTCTCAACTTTCTCTTCAGTTATAACCAACCTTCCATCATTAGTATAATACCTTTTCATAACAGTAGATGACTGAAAAGGCATAGGTGGTGGAAGGTTTTTCATTTTTTTCGCACACATTGACGATTTTCGACTACTAGTACTACCTCTAGGTTTTCGGGTTATAGCCTTGGAGGGACATGATTGTAGCGGTTCGGTATCGGTTTCGAGATCAACACAGCTTTCCATACCTATGTGATCACCAAGTTCAGTGGTGTGCATTGTAAATGAAAGATGGTTTTAAAGAGAGAGAATTAGGGTTAGTTTTAGTGAGAGAAAATGATGGGTGGTGAAGTGAATAGCATTGAACAAGTGAAAGGGTATAAATAGGAGTGATTGAGAAATCGAGAAATCCTAAGATAGGGAAAGATATTAATAGTGACAGGTAGCTAGCTACTAATTTTAATTCATTTTCAAATTTCAAATAATTACAAAAGATATAAACTTTTATCTTTATGAATTATGATTGTTTTTCTTAGGGCTGTAAACGAACCGGATGAACACGAACGGAGCCTTGTTTATGTTCGTTCATTTAATTTTAACCGGACAAATAAACGGACACGAACGCTTAAACGGACGAATTTTCTTGTTCCTGTTCGTTTATTAAGAAAACAAGTTGTTCGTGTTCGTTTATGTTCGTTCATTAAGTAACTAAACGAACCTTAAACGAACGAAGAAAAACAACATAAAATATCATCAAATTATGCATTATGTTTTATAAGTGTTTTTTTATTTAAACATATCAGATTTAAAAGTATACAATTAAAAGATATGATATACAAACATAAACATATAAATGAACATAAACGAATGTTAATAAACGCCTAATCGGACGTTCACAAACATAAACGAACGAACGTGACTTGTGTTCATGATCGTTCATTTAACTAAACGAACATAAAATAATGTTTATGTTCGTTCATTTAATAAATAAACAAACATGAACGAACTTTTTACCGAACGGTTCGTGAAATTGATATGCATAAAATTCAAAATACAATTAGATCATAACATAAGTAATGGTTTCATCATTACCCAAATTTAGTTAAACATACGAAGTCAACTGTGCTTATTGAACTGTATGAAATAAACTATTTGACTTGAACTTATAATTGGTTTTTAGTAATTAATACATCACCTAAGTTAGGAATTATAGCTTAGTTCCAGAATAAGCATTAAAAAATAAGCAACTACATAAGCACATATAAGCAATCCCAGCACACCCGTATTTAAAACTACAATAGAACTTATAGTTACGTCCATAATAGGTATAAAATTATGTACCTGGCTAAGTTGCAAAATACCAAACTTCTTTAACTGGGCTAACTTGCTTCTCTTGTAGAGCATGCAATACAATCATGTTTGAACCCACAAAACAAAGTGCACATCCAACCACACCAAAGATATGTACCCGCTAGTCCAAAAAAATTGAGCTAAAATTACACTGTGCAAGAGTTCGTTGAACCACATAACACAATGCTAGATAAGTATACGTAAAAATGTAGCCTTTTAAGTAAGATATTTTAAAGTCATATGGTAAATTACCTCATTATAATACTTAGAGCTCCTAATGGGGTAGTAAGAATTGTTGGAGCACATGCATAAGCATGAAACATAAGAATGAAACATAAACTCTCTTCAATTTCATTTTAATGACATACAAATATCTTTAACATCAATGCAATCTACATAGAGCTATCATTGAGATAATGATAGAAACGTTACCTTTACTCAGCCTATATTATTGTTCATGGTACCTTCCAAAAAATGTGGCAGGCTTAGACTCAATCTTCAATGCACAAGTGGAACACTATAACAAATTCCACCACTAACTACTTGAGGAAGCCATTAAAACGATGAGAAATGAAATTTAAAAACATTAACGAAATGAGTTAGATATGTCATTAAAACTCAAAACTAAATGAAATTTATCCAACTGATATACCAATAGATAGACAAAATCGTTCCAGTTATAACTAAAATGATGCAATTGACATCTTAAATGGTCACAAAGAGTAAATTAATTTTTTTTCCTTTAATCAAATAATGAACAATATACCAAGTTACACATTGCGATACCAGTTTACCCCTGGATTCCTAAGTCACAACATATCATGTGCATTATACTCTTTTATATATATAAGAGGTATGTTGGATTCAGAAATTATAGTCTCTCGATTAAAAGCGTGACTATAATATATAATAAATAGTCTTGATTAGAAGCGTGAGTATAATATATTTACCAAAATCATATAGTTATATGAATATAAGAGGTATGTTTGATTCAGAAATTCTATAAGAATTGAAGTATTTTAATAAGTCGAATTCAAGGATTTATACGTGTTTACCTCATTATGCTCCACAATACTCGGTACTATCAAACCTATATTGAGTTAAAGATTGCACAACATATCAGCACGATCTCTTATAACAAACCTGAAAAACACTAACCAGTATATTATAAGCACTTGTCTATCTGTCATTTAATAAAAAGGATAACAGAAGATTTATACTCAACTGCCATTGTTATAGCATCGTCGACTTCAACACTAATGTATATAAAGACGCAGAAGTTGTGAGTTGCAATTCTCCTATAAAAAACATATCAATAAGAATTATAAATAACATATTCAAATTTAGAAACCAAATATGAAATTTATGTTCTAAAGGTTTATATATTTTTTGGCCAGTTGAGACAAAAATTACTCTTTGTATCAGTCAGACCTAACCTCTACATATCCTTTCGAGATAAGTAATGCATAATGAACAACATGTTACCTTTGTATTATGGTACTTATTTCAAAAATAAATCGCGATCCACTCACCTAAAAATGAAAACCAAAATTAAACTCGTTACATGGGTACTGATAAGTTTCATCCATTAGTTAATAGAAGAAAATTAAAAGTAGTTCCAACATCAAGCATGATAGGAAGGACTTGTGTAGCTGATAACAAATTAAGTAGCAACAAACATAAGATTCCATGGTTCCATGCCAAGTATGACGATTTAAGTGGAATAATGGGTGGGTCTGGACGGTTAGCTAACAGGTCAAAATGGGTCAACTTCTAGAGATTGTCAAGCCGGGTTGGGTTGACCTACATACACTCTTGCCAAGCTTTATATATATATAATATATTATATATAATATATATAATATATAAAATATATCATATATATATATATATATATATATATATATAGTTTGTTATTTATGATCACAGAAACAATATTGTTACATAACGAATCTTACTCTATGAATCAAGTCATTAACACTTATAGTCTTATAATAATTATAGGCATTTATAAATAGACTTAGAATTATATTAAACTTGATTGACGTGTTCCCCTTTGCTTAAAAGAGTATTTTACCTGTTATAGATGAAAAGCAACCCAAATTAGTCCATTTATAAGTAACTAGGTCAAGAGGGTCAAGTAGTATATCACATTACCTCAAGTCTTGATATTAAAGGAAACATACCCTCTGTAGATTGATACCAGCAGCAACAACATACAAATACAAGTTTTCGAATAGGAATTCTAGTCCCTGTACTCCAAGATCACCTAAAGCACATAATATGACTGCCATCTATAAGCACTACCATGTCTACCCGAATAATTTCTTTACATCTAAACTCAGTTAATCATCAATACCCACATTGATGGTTTATCATCATCAGACTTTAGTGTTTTGATGAAGTTATTTAAGTACTCAGCCTACGTTTTTTAGAGTATCACAGAATACATATAAACACACTTGGAATTCATGTCATGCCTTATGAGCTGGCCAGTTATAAATTATTGACATTTGTTGTGAATACATATCATTTGTTAAATTTATTGATTTTTTTGTGAAACTTGTTAATCACAAACCTGCATATGTCGGAGGTTGGTTTATATAGATGGAAGGCAACGCTGTGGTCAGCCATGCCACATACAAGGCACCATGGGTCTGTGCTTTTTCTATGCAAACTTATCTTTCTTCCTCAAGTTTTATGCGTCCTTTATTGTTAGCAATAATATTCGCCCCTGCAATTGCATTATCATATAAAATTCTATATACGTTGAATGTTATGTCGACATGCATACATACATAAGCAGACTTTGTGTAAAATAATATACCTTAATATCTTTTTGGATAATCCCATTTTTACAATCCTCACATCAGTTCAACAAATCGCTTCACAAATAAACCAAATTAATAACATCAGGGTAACCTGGTGGGGTACCCTTCGTACGTTCATGTTTTGCATATGACGTGCAATGTTACTACTGGCCTAATAAAGCTTATGATTAGCAAATTACCAAGTGATTAATATTTCTTCTTATATGAGAATTTGCTAATTCTGAAACACTAAAGTGAGAATATTACCAAAACAAAATTAAAATAGAATAAATTTCCCCAAAACATAAACTAAAAAGTCTATTCACCTTCAGTTTGAGCACTGCGAGATCCCACATTTTGGGTGACAGCTCATAATCTACTAAACGGTCATCCACAATACATTTTGTTTCATGCCATCGGTCAGATCGAAAATACGTATATGATGTTTGAATACCTCTTGTTAAACACACCTTTGAATACCTCATGCCTTGCCTATTTTTTCAGCCGCCAACCTGTACACCGATGGTTTTATGGGCTACATGCGATTATAAAGTGTGTCTGTGTTAATTTAGTGACATAAAAACCTATACAAAAACCACGTCAAGCATTAATTTCAACCTTCACTTGCTTGACGTGTGCTATTGGAACACCT
>BQNB010011529.1:0-15331 GCA_026074375.1 Tanacetum coccineum
GTTAAATTAAATAGTTGAGAGTTTATTGATGTAAAATGATGTGAAAATACGAATTGTTACAGGTAGTACCACTCCTTTTGCGTATTATTTTATATATTGTAGCATCTGATGTAAATCGGACACGCTGTGTGACAAAATTGATATTAGTCATGATTAAAGTATTTATTGTATTTAAGTTGTAAAAGGAACCAGAGGTTGATATACTTGGTAGTTCTATGGGTCCACTTCAAGTAGCGTTGCTAGCGGAAAACAGTTCCTTGTTCTTTCTTGGTTTAGGTCCACGTATCGTTGATTGTTGAAGGTAAAGAAGGGCGTTGTGCTTGTTGACAGCTCGTGCCTGCATATTGTAGATGTAAGGATGAATATTTGTGTATTTTATTTTGAAATCGGTCAATGTGTCATAGTAATGCTTACTGCTGTTTTATATGATAGGTTTCAGGTTTGTTTGGATTAAAGTAGTAGTGGGTTGCTGATGTTCCTGAGAGTTGGAGACCTGCGCATGAACGGTACATTATTAATTCGATTCATATTAGAAGATACTATTTTAGTTTTTCGATTGGAAAAATGTGCACCATTGTATCATGAAACCCAGCATGAACTCACTGCAATGACCATCGATTTTTACAATGATTCGTAAGTACGCATATCAACGTCTGTTGCCATCTCGTTCCAGAGTGTAAGACCGATGATGTTACCACTAATAGGAATGGTTTATTGGTTAGTAGATACGTTTGACTATGTAAGTTTAATAGATTTAAAGAGAAATATTTACCTTAAGTTTTCAATGTTGATTGTCCTTCGATGTTTACGTTGCGTAGTGGCATCTCTAAAAGTTTGAATCCCACTGATAGCCCGAACACGACCAATATAATTTGTTGTTACATCAAAAAATATTTCAGTAGATGTAAGGTAAAAGGACTTGGTAATATCAGACATGTACCTGTTAGTACTGCATTCTTCACATTTGCTCGACCTGCCAATTCATTGTACGATGCAAAGTTGAAATAGTGCAGAGGAAAATTTTCGTTGGGTATGTTATGGGCATGCAAGTATTTGCCAAATATAAGAGAAGTGCTATTTTTTAATGTCCATTCCCAAAAAGGTGTTTTTTCACAACTGAAGACTGAGATTCTATAGGTTGCCCCAAGTTGTAACAGTTGGTCAAAGTACTGAGTGTCTTGAACGCCCATATTCGCGTGGATTGGGGTGCCCTAAGTTAAGTATTTAGAGATAGTTATAGTGGTTATTTGTATTCTGTCTGGTTGAAAGAAATTGTCTCATAATTAGTTACATGCCTGTTTGTCGAGGAGCATACAACAAAATTTGGTTGGCTGTCGGGTTTGATTATGTTTAGAAATCCACTTTCGGTATACGATCACTTCAATTATCTTATTAGAGTCGGTTGATGTTAGGTCTGCAACATTTATTATTTCTGGTTATGCCAAAATCATTTTTCCTTTTTCTTCACGGTTAGGATCCATCTTACTGGTTGTTGCCATCGTCCTAAAAATCATAGACAAATTGCTATGAGTTATTAAACATGATGAAGTTGCACAACAAAGAAGGTATGTATGTATCGAAGTTATGATAAGCCTAGTTTAAAATGCATCTAATGATATGACTATATAAAAACATACATTTCATCAAACAATAGAAAATACATATAAGAAATGTAAGGATTCAAATGTAAATCTGTAGGTTACATGTAGTTCTACAAAATTAACATAAATGTATACAATTAGAGAAAAAGACATGAAGAAATTTTTGTAGGACAAAATAAACCTCATGGAATCGAAGTTTAGATAAAAAAATCTGTATATACCATATATTTGGTGGATGTTGACAGTTGAGTGGTTCGTGAGCTGATTAGGATTTTGAGTCCGTCTGGAGTAGTTGATCTTGATAAGGAGACATATAATTGTCCGTGACCGAAAACACGTTCGGGTAGGTATACTCCTATCTTTTTTAGAGACTGACCTTAAGATTTGTTTATCTTCATCGCATAGCATATTTTTACAGGGAACTGCTTTCTCTTAAAGATAAAAGGTATTTTTGGATCTTTCAATGTTAGCGGAAGCCGTAGAAGGTATACCTTTTGGCTAATTTTTGTACCCGTAACTATTTGAGCTTTAATGACCTTTGGTAGTAATTGCTTTACAATTAGACGTGTCTAGTTGCAAACCGATTTTCAGTTCTAGTCTGTGTGGCGGAAGTCCTGCAAACGAAAGGGTATTTAAATATTCTCTTGGATACAACATCTCTACCTCTCCTCCGTCATGCCCATGTGGTAATGCCTCGTCGTAGCTTCCATATACGTATGTTCTTCCAGGAATCATGGACATCACTTTTGCATTAACAATATCGACGATTTCATTTTTTGGACACACGATTACTTTTTCTTGTAGCTCTTGGGGGTGGGGTACTAAAGCGTATGGTCGTCATAAATGAACCTGATCAAGTTAATCATTTTGTTTTCGTCATCAGGAATTCGGTAGTTATCTGGTATATCAACCCATGATGTGTTTTCAGGGTCGAATTCATCCGTTATGCCAAGAGATCCGTCACCGATATCTAACAACCATTTTGCAAACATATCGACTTTTTCTTTATCTGCCTCGTCCATGTTTCCATTAGCTAACTGTATGTTTTCAGTAAGATGACGTAATTTAAAGTGGTGCCATAAGTAGGATTCAACGATTGACGAACCTATTATTTCATTCCTTGAGGCACTCTTTTTTACCTGCAAAGTCTATCTGATATCCCCTCCTAGCATCATAGTTTTGCCACCGAAGAGAGCATTGGACATATCGAGAATATCGTGCAGGGTTTTGTCCAAAGTCTTGAAATAGCGGCGATCATTCATTGGGGCCTCATCCCATATGATTAAGCTTGTTTCTTTAATTAACTTTGCAAGTTGTGTGTTTTTTTAATCGAACAAACAGATGTGTCAGTTAGGTCAAGAAGTAATTTGAAACGGGAATGTGTTGTTCGTCTTGCCGGTAACAATAAGGATGCAACACTAGATGACACAACTGCTAGTATAATCTTTCCTTTGGCACGTAATGTGTATGTGATGGTCTTCCATATGAATGTTTTTCCTGTACCACCATGTCCGTATACGAATATTAATTCCTGCTGGTTATTCGTGAAGGTAGTCATAATTAGATCAAATATGTGTCGTTGTTTTACGTTCAACTTTCCCAATAGTCTATCTTTTTCTTTGGCAAGTAGTTCTCGGTTGTAGCTCTTTTTTTCCATTAAAAGTCTGTTTCTAAGTATGGACATGAGATCTTCAGGTGGCAATTGTAGACCAAAATTTGTTAATGACCTTGAACAATGGTTCAGACAGCCTTCCAATTCATAGAGCACGTAATCTTCGAGTTGCGAGTCATCTATGTGTAAGTTCGGAATGTTAAGCGATATCAAAGATGTGTACGGTAAATCTTCTGACATACTTTTCCATACACGTCCCCAAAGTGAAACTGGATCCGTCACATGGCAAAAGGTAAGTATGTGTGCAAAGAGTGTTTGTAACTCAGCTGGAGTAGCGGTGCACGCTGCTTCTTGCATTGTATTTTCCCACTCTTGATCGTCTTCCAGAAGACCTAACGCTTGGCATGTTGCCCGACATGTTGGATACACAATGTCGTTCACCTTACGGATGTCTCGAAATCTTCTGCACCCTTTTTGGTGACATAACAACATTCGTTGATAAAACAGATCACCTGTTGTAGGATGTACATACGTTAATCTGCCTATCGACGATATGTGCCTTTGACGACGACGACTCCAATATTTTCCATTTGGATTCCAAACAAACTCAGTATAAATAACCATTATGTGTTCCACTTGTTATAGTATAACCATTTTGTTAGAGTAGTTTTTTTATTGTGAGTGTTTACAACGACTGAGTCAAGCTCATCCTTATCCTTAAACACCACACGCTGCATATTTTGCAAGTGGATAGATAATATTTGGACAGCGTGCTCCCTATGATGTATGTCGAATTCTAGCATCCTCCAACACGCTTTGTGTAGGCTCACGTATCTTGAATCTAGGTAATTCTTAATTTCATCAACTACTATCTGTGGCCTACTTGTGGATTCTAGTGCATTTGTTTTAGTCCTGGATACGCGGGCAGCAATATGATCCATACCCTTTGAAATATATTTAAAGAGATACTTAATGAGCATCGTCCATCGGCAATACTCTACGTTAATGTGAGCATAGAATGTCATTAATAAGTCCTTGTTGTACGGAACTACATAACGATTATCTAACTCGATATTTTGTTTCAACACAGTAACGCATGCATTTCTTCTTCGGTAGTGTATGAATCCATCTTTATCAGTATAGGTACAGTTGCGGTATTCCTTTGAAAAGTGCTTCTTGCATTATGTGCTATTTCGCATACACGGAGCAGACGGACATGCTAACCCACATGGACCGTGCATCATTAGTTGGAAACAATTCTATGGCATTCAGGATCCGTGTCCATTGAGGGATGCTCAGCCGAAACGTATACATCTATGTCTTCATCTCGGCGTACTCGTACTGCTTCGTGGATCCACAATAAGGTGTGACAATGAGGAAGACCTCATTTTTGGAACTCAATAGTATATAATACTATGAGACAGAAGATGGAAACTATATAAGTTTAGACAGCTATTAAGAGTAACGAAAGGTGGATAGGAAATAAATAATGTGACATGGTACCTGCCACGGTTTTACCGAATGGCTGTTCGTCTCGTAGATATCTAACGAACTGTTGAATTTTCATTTCGAAAACCCTATCGACTATGTCAACCCGATTTGTTGTAGTTAACAATGGGAAGTCAGCCATATATTCCATAACTTCTGGCCATTTTACGTTACATGTAAATGTAATGAAGAATGATGGGTTTACATGTACACGACAAATAGGCAAAGCATCTAGATAGTGACTGTACATGTATCATGGCCCACCTGTAAATGACTATGGTAGTATTAATCTTGCTCTACAGTCGGAGCCATCACTATCGCCTCTATTGATAACATCATAAATCCATGACAGGTACTCATTTTTTATGTCGTTTTGGTGTTCACGGATAAAATCAATTTGATTTTGTTCAATAGTGTTGATCCCTTTTGAATAGATCTTACTTAGCTTGTTAAAGCTTAGTTGTGTTGGATAGATCCAAGACAACTATAACTCCTACATTATGGCACCACTTTATAATTACGTTCATTCACAATTATCTGAAAACATAGTTAAGTCTAATGGAAACATGGACGAGGCAGATAAAGAAAAAGTCGATATGTTTGCAAAATGGTTGTTAGATATACAATAGGTGTAAGTGACAATCTTGCACTATACGAGCCCTTGAACATTCGACCTGAAAACACATCATGGGTTCGCATCACTATACCAGGATAACTCAACCACAAGGAATCTTTATTGATATGTCGTATATCTGAATATACAAAATCGATTAACTGATCAGGTTCATTATGAGATATCATTACGCGTTAGTACTCCACAATCCCCCCAAGAGCTACATAGAAAAAGTATATCGTTCTGTGTCCAAAACATGAAATCAGTCCGATCATTTGTTAATGCTAAAGTGATTGTCCATGATTCCTGGAAGAACGATACGTATTTTGAGAAGCTACGACGAGGCATTACCACATGAGCACGATGGAGGAGAGGTAGAGATGTTGTATCCAAAGAGAACTATTTATATTACACCTTTCGTTATGCAGGACTTCACCGCCACTACAGACTAGAGAACTGAAAAGTCGGTTTTGCTAACTAGACACGTCTATTGTTAATGCTATTACCTACACAACAGGTCATTAAAAGCATCAAATAGTGTCGGTACAAAAATTAGCCAAAAGGTATACCTTCTACGGCTTCCGCTAACATTGAAAGATCCAAAAATACCTTTTATCTTTAAGAGAAAGCAGTTCCCTGTAAAAATATGCTATGGATTGAATGATAAAAATTCTTAAGGTCACAGTCTCTAAATAAACGTAGGAGTTACCTACACACCGAACGTGTTTTCGGTCAAGGTCAATTATATGTATACTTATCGCAAAAGATCAAAAACTAATCAGTAAGGAATCAACATCCTAATCAATGCTGCACTGATCACAATCCAACTGTCAATACTCCACACACATCTTATATGATATTTATACACAGAGTTTGTTACATAACAATCTTCACTCGATTAACATGAGGTTTATTTTGTCCTACTAAAGTTTCTTACCATGTCTATTTTCTTAATTGTATACGCATTTCTTGTTAATTTTGTATGAACTTTACGCATGTAAAAAACCTACCCAGATTTTACATTTGAATCTGTACATTTCTATATATGTCTATTTTTAATTGTCTTGTTAGAAAATGTTTGGTTTTTTTATTAGTTTACTCATTAGATGCATTTTTAATACTAAGGTTTTTTCATGAACTTCGATATATAACTATACTCCTTATTTGTTGTCGCAATCCTCATCATAGTTTAATAAATTCATAGCCAATTTTGTCTTTGGTTTTTAGGACGACTAGGCAACAACCTTAGTAAGATGGGTTCCTAACCAGTGAATGAGAAAAGGAAAAATGATTTTGGCAATACCAGAAATTGAATAAAATGTTGCAGACCTACAATCAACGACTCTAATTAATACGAATTGATAGTAGAAGTCGTATACCGAAAGTGGATTTCATAAACCATAATCTCTCAAAACCCGGATCTGCCAACTCAAAATTTTGTTGTTATGCTTCCCATCGGACTCTAACAGGCATGTAATACTAATTATGTGCACAATTTCATTTTTCAACCCCTCGACAAACAGGCATGTAACTAATTATGAGACAATTTCTTTCAACCAGATAGAATACAAATAACCACTATAACTATCTCTAAATACTTAACTTAGGGCACCCCAATCCACGCGAATATGGGCGTTCAAGACACTCAGTACTTTGACCAACTGTTACAACTTGGGGCAACCTATAGAATCTCAGTCTTCAGTTGTGAAAAAACACCTTTTTGGGAATGGACATTAAAAAATAGCACTTCTCTTATATTTGGCAAATACTTGCATGCCCATAACATACCCAACGAAAATTTTCCTCTGCACTATTTCAACTTTGCATTGTACAATGAATTGGCAGGTCGAGCAAATGTGAAGAATGCAGTACTTACAGGTACATGTCTGATATTACCAAGTCCTTTTACCTTACATCTACTGAAATATTTTTTGATGTAACAACAAATTATATTGGTCGTGTTCGGGCTATCAGTGGGATTCAAACTTTTAGAGATGCCACTACGCAACGTAAACATCGAAGGACAATCAACATTGAAAACTTAAGGTAAATATTTCTCTTTAAATCTATAAAACTCACATAGTCAACCGTATCTACTAACCAATATACCATTTCCTTTTAGTGGTAACTATCAATCGGTCTTTACACTCTGGAAGTTGATGGCAACAGACGGTTGATGCGTACTTACGATATCATTGTAAAAATCGGATGGTCTTGTAGTAGTTCTGCTGGTGTTTCATGATACATGGTGACATTTTGGCCATCTGCTAATACTGAAAATAGTATCTTCTAATATGAATTGAATTAATAATGTACCGTTCATGTGCAGGTCTCCAACTCTCAGGAACATCAGCAACCCACTACTACTTTAATCCAAACAAACCTGAAACCTGTCATATAAAACAGCAGTAAGCATTACTATGACACATTGACCTATTTCAAAATAAAATACACAAATATTCATCCTTACATCTACAATATGCAGGCACGAGCTGTCAACAAGCACAACGCCCTTCTTTACCTTCAACAATCAACGATACGTGGACCCAAACCAAGAAAGAACAAGGAACTGTTTTCCGCTAGCAACGCTACTTGAAGTGGACCCACAGAACTACCAAGTATATCAACCTCTGGTTCCTTTTACAACTTAAATACAATAAATACTTTAATCAACCCAACCACATGACTAATATCAATTTTGTCACACAGCGTGTCCGATTTACATCAGATGCTACAATATATAAAATAATACGCAAAAGGAGTGGTACTACATGTAACAATTCGTATTTTCACATCATTTTACATCAATAAACTCTCAACTATTTAATTTAACTTTTACGTGGTTGCTTTTTTTCAACAGTTTAATTAAATCGCGTAAACTAGAAATCAACAATCAACATAAACCGACATCACACAAATAAAAATTTACGTCAAACAAGTGTTATATTATTTTTATGAAGATAATTTTTAGCTTTCATATTTTATTTTTATACTTTACGTAAAATGATTATGTTTGCATTATAAGTCATTATGCATGCATGCAAATAAACTAACACCATCTTATTAATACATACACTATTATACAAAATAAATCAAAAAACATCTTTTGTCTTTTCTCTTCCACAAAATGTTGCCCCTCATTTTATAAAAGAAGAAATCTCAACATTATGAAACCTTAAAGTTTCCATATTTGGATAAAACTCATTCTTATGCATTCATGTGAACTCCTAGCTCACACAACACTACCTAACACCTTTATTTGAGATACACATACATGGCAAGTTAGAGCTCAAGAGAATCTTGCATAATTTGGGATACAAGTACACTATTTAGCTAAAAATGAGATGTGTCCCATACCCTCATTAACTCTATATATAACAAATGTACCTAACACTTAATAATTAAAACAACACAAAGAAAAATCATTTCTTTTACATCTTACGGGTTTCGACAGTAGGCAAAAAGAAAGAAAAGGGCAAGTTTGATAAACATTGTTGCAAGTATACATTAGGGGTAAATTATTATAAGCAAAGGGTTCTAGTTTAGTTGATTTTGGTTAAACATCTTGCCAAATCTCATCATCATCCTCACTAAGATTTATACTTTCTTACACTTTCATTTTTATTACTTTCATATATACATCTTGATTATCTAGTTAAATCACCACTTAGTTATATTTTTAACAAGTTTACAAAGAATCATGTCTTATACATAATTAAACAAATATATACACATGGTAAAATTATGTTACAAATATGTTAGATCTATGAAAAATATTCATTTTTATATATTACAAGTGTTGGATAATTTATATAACTATTTGTTGATTATTGCTGTGTAAATTAGTTTATATAAGTTATGGATTATTTATTTGTGCTCTTTACATGTAGTTATGAATTGAAAGACTATAAATTAGAGGACTTTAATTATATAGAAGATGTGGTATTGGATAAATTAGAGGACTTATAGTAATTAAAACATAGTAAAAATCATTAAGTAAAACATATATAATTATTTATTCAAAACAGTTCATACCTACTGTTTTGGCATGGATTTCTAGTCAAAGTGAAACCTTAAGAATATAATAATACGTCTCAGGACGATTCCGAATATATAAGGAACTCGAAAAACGGACATATAACGAAGAAGTTATAGCCGATTTAAGTTTGACGAAAAACTAGTATTTTTGACAGCTTTGCAAATTTTTGGACTTTCTGTCTAGTTTACGAAAACTCATTTTTGACCATTTTCGGGTCCGAGTTGGGAAATATTTATAAAAGAGAACTTGTAGATTATGATTTTTCGTTAAATCTTTGAGTTGGAACGACCCGTAAAAATGAAGGAGATACGCCCTTCTAAAGTCGAACCATTTTTCTGAAAATTTAATAAAGTCCCTGCACACATTTTTATCAAACATAGTTGCTGTTTGAAACAATTAGTGTATTCGAGTGTTTTCGGGTCCGTTTGGACTATAAAAACCTTAAGAATTAATAGTGTATAATCTATATAATATTAATACGTGTTTTAAAACTTTATATATATTATTTACGAATTCAATTAAACTATATATTTTGACACTTTGTAAATAATAAAAATAGCAAAACGAGCGTAAGTGATTAAATTTATTGTTGGACTAATAGACTATTTTCTACATGATTAAACACATATATATAAACATCGACGCTAAATAACAAGGACAATATAGAAAACTATTTTTACAAGTGTATTTATATACAATTACATAGACATTTAATTACAAACGTAACTTACATGTTTAGTTTATAAACTAAACAAAAAAGCTATTAGGTGGTGATCTAACTTAATATATCCATTGTTGTATTATTATTCAAGTATACATCCTTATACGACCTATATTTAATTAGGTTGCATTCCGGCTAGTTGTGCCGACATATATTGATTGATCTCTCATTTACACCATCACTTGAGGTGAGTTTATAGCCTCATGTTTTACTCGTTTTATAGTTACTTTATAACTTTTGGGGTGAGAATACATGCGCATTTACAAACTCGTTTTCACACATGGTTGAATACAAACTCATTTACATACTCGTTTACATACACATGTATAAAACTGTTTACATACTCAATACAAACTCGTTTACATACTCGCTTTACTTATGGACGCAAGTACATTACTTTACTTTTGAACTAATTACAGATTGACTAAGTAGAATGAACTGTTAATTACTGCTGGTAAGCGCGAGTGTTATAGAATATATCTATTTGGGGAGTGACTACCCCCGTTCGGGTGATTAGCTCTCACTAGTTTGAGATCGAACTAACGAACGTTATACCATGTCGGAGCATTGGACTACATACACGTGAACTCTTATTGTGCCTTGAATAAAGTGGCATACTTACATGTCTAAGCCTCAGCGTCATAGAACTTAGGGCAATCGAACTTACTTTTTTTGATATTGTGCACATTACATTATCATACTTGGAAATCTTGCGGTCCAATACATACCTGCACTTTTGTGAATATTTAAGGATTGAAATGGTCATGCATACTTTACAAATCTCGGATTTCAACATTTTAACAAACATATTTTGTGTGGTTTGTGGTTATACGCATTTTAAGAAAAACCTATATATTTAAGTTTATGTGTTGCAAGTCTTGTATGGGTGGGACTTGTAATACAGTAAATTTATATATATAGTTTTTGTGATTTACATTTATACTCTCATAAACCTATGAACTCACCAACTTTATGTTGACATTTTTAAGCATGCATTTTCTCAGATGAACAAGCTACTTGACTTAACTGATGTGCATTGGAGTCCAACTTTACAAGATTACTTTTCAAACGACACATTTAGATGTCGTTCTCTCATGTCTTGTGCAATGGTATTATGAAGTAACGCTCCTGGACATTATTCCGCTGCGACCCATTTTGGGGGTGTTACAGATTGGTATTTAGAGCCAATGTTATAAAGAACTAGGTTGCATGTTTTTACCTAGACTATAACCGTTTTCACAAACATTGCATCACATTAAACTTTTTCATGTGCATACACACTACTTGCTTACTTGGTTACATTACTTGCCTAATATTGTTACATGATGCTTATATATATATATATAATATATATCCTATATTTATATTATTATTTATATATATATATATATATATATATATATATATATATATATATATGCTTACTTTCCCTTGCGTATATATTACATTTATTTATATAAGAAGTTATCTATATAAATACTAGAACATTTCTCAATACATTGTGAATGACACGATGGTCTTTAAATCTTTTATGATTTCACATAATATCGTACTACATAACATTGAAACATATCATAGTACACCGATCCCACAAGTTATATTTATCATTCAACTTTGAGCTTAAACACCCGTCCCATGCTATTGAAACACGACTTTAACCTGTCACCTTTCAACATTTCATCTTTGGAGCATGACTTTTAGAACTAAACTAATTTTATATTTTCTAATTTTGAAGAAAATGCCGCCAAAGAGAAGCACCACCCCTATGACCGATGATGCTATTAATCAATTGATAGCCCAAGGAGTTGCCGATGCGTTGGCTGAGTGTGAAGCTAACAGAGGCAACGGTAATGGTGATGATAGTCACGATTCCAGAACTGGCGAAAGAAGACGAGTGCCTACTACTCGTGAGTGCACCTATAGTGACTTTCTAAAATGCCAACCCCTTAATTTCAAGGGTACTGAAGGATTCGTTGGTTTAAAGAGAAAATGGAATCTATATTCCACATAAGCAACTGCAGTGTTGCAAACCAAGTCAAGTTTGCTACATGTACTCTTCTTGAAAATGCTCTAACGTGGTAGAACTCCCACGTTAAGACCGTTAGTCATGAGGCTACATATGGAATGACATGGAAAACACTAAAGAAGATGATGACTGACAAGTACTGTCCAAGGGGCGAGATCAAGAAGCTAGAGATTGAATTGTGGAACCTGAAGATTAAAGGTACTGATGTTGTGAGCTATACACAACGCTTTCAAGAGTTGGCACTGATATATGGGAGAATGTTTCCCGAGGAATCTGATGAGGTTGAGAAGTATGTTGGAGGACTTCCTGACAATATTCAAGGTAGTGTGATGGCATCCAAACCAAAGACAATGCAAGACGCAATTGAGATTGCTAATGAGTTGATAGACCAGAAGGTCTGATAACACCTAAATTATACATGTTTTCGGTACCATTATTTATATATATTTTATCATTACTCATGAACTTTTAATACTTA
This sequence comes from Tanacetum coccineum, assembly GCA_026074375.1. Classification (NCBI taxonomy): domain Eukaryota; kingdom Viridiplantae; phylum Streptophyta; class Magnoliopsida; order Asterales; family Asteraceae; genus Tanacetum; species Tanacetum coccineum. Next base: position 12,579 of record BQNB010011529.1, read on the forward strand.
ATAGCATGAAATACTTGCAGGTTCACTTGAAGAAATCCCAAGCTCACATAAAGCAAAGATCAAGTACTTATACACTTCAGAAAGCAAGATACAAGAAAAGATAAAGTCTCAAGCTGAAAAGTGCAAACGTGCGCCGCACTTACCCTTTGTGCGCCGCACTTCTCCCCAAAGTCAAAAGAATTAAAAGCCTGGTCAAAATAGTCATTAACTCTCTAAGTACACCGCACTTAAATGATTGTGCGCCGCACTTCCCATCTGGCTACACAAATAAATGAAGTCATTTAATACATTCATATTAACACACCATGTGCGCCGCACAAATTATTTTGTGCGCCGTACTTCTACCTGAAAATCAGCCTATAAATAAAGCCAAAATTCTCACACATTTCATCAACTCACTTACAATCCCATCTCCTCTCATCTCAAACACTCTCTCTTTTCCTAAAAACACCATAAACACCATACCTTTTGAAGATTCAAGATCAAATCAAGAAGAACGAGGAAGAACAATATCATAGTTATAAGAATAAAGGGTGTAATTATATTCCATACTTGTTACAGGGAAGTTTTGATCCATACTCTTACTCGGTTACAATATGTTTCTTGTTTATTAATTTAATCTTATTATGAACTTCATAGCCATGAGAGGCTAATATTCTCTCATGGACTATCGTGAAAATAATTAAATGAATAAGCATTTGGTATATTAGATCTGTTAATATTAAGCTTTTGTTATATCTATCGTGTCTGATCTTTGTCACTTTGATTGTATACTCACACTGGTATAGGTCGAAAGACCCGTTATGATCTATATAGTTTTAAAGGTTTGTCTACGATCTTTATCGTCTGTGATGAGAAATCCACTTACGTTATTTGATAAACAAAAAGAGATTTAACATAATAGTAACTAGATTATTTGAGTGACACATCTGATCAAGTTAGCTAAACATAAGTCTTAAGTTAAACAAGTTAATTTGTGAAAACGTTTTCTGACGAGAAAATACTTTTCGTGAATTAAAGTCCTAAGTCTAAGATCGTAACTATTACCATTGCTTATGAATTATATGAAATTATCCGAGTAGTCATATTTCTCACATTTGTTAAAGTTTATTTTTCACGTGATTATTCGACACTACGCAATTCCCTGTGGACGACCTGGTCTTACCTAAAGCGTATACTACATACATGGGTTATACTTTTACCCGTGTGTATCCCTATAATAAAATTGGTATTTTCAGTCATTATAAATTTAAAGCTTTTGAAACACATCAAAGTTTTTGGAACCGCTGCCGGGGATTTCAAAGCTGTTCTGTAATTAAATCTTTTAAAAATAATTTTTAACATTCCCTCTTTTTAATAAAAATCACAGTACAGTTTTCTGAAAAACTGACCCAAACAATTCTCCTTCGGATGCATACACGTGCTTCCAACTCTAAACTTGTTGAACCATTACCTGAACTTGAACGTACTCTGAATCGAAGACTTCGTCGATGAAACGGAAGAGTTCCTTTCGATCAAAGAAACAATCCTCCTCAACACCCGAGAGTTGTCTATCCGCCAATTCTCTACATCAATTACTTCCGTCACTTTCTCGTTATCCTTAAAAATCTCAATCCCATGGATGATGAACCCATATGGGCTGCCGGTCGTGTTGTCGCTCCGACTCCCGGTTCTGCGATTACCATTTCTGAAACCGCAAACGAATTTTCCATTAAAGGTAACCACCTGACTCTCATCAAAGGAAATCAATTTTATGGTAGAACCAAAACCGATTCTCATAAACACATTCATGAATTCCTTGGAATCTGCGATATGTTTAAATACAGAGATACCGAAAATAAAGTTGTCCGCCTAATGATGTTTCCCCTATCACTCACTGGAGAAGCAAAAACATGGCTGGACAAACTCAATGAAGGAACTATCAAAACATGGGATGAACTACGAACTGCTTTCATTAGCCGATTATTTCCCCCAGCTCTTTTCTACCGACTCTTCGGAGAAATCCGTGCCTTTTCTCAACATGAAAACGAATCTCTAACCGATGCTTGGCTTCATATGAAGGAAATGCTTAGAAACTGCCATGGTCATAATCTGTCCAAAGAAAATATTATCAAAATCTTTACCATGGTCTCAATGAAATAACCCAAGAAGTTCTAAATACCACAGCTGGTGGTATTTTCCTCTATAAAACCCCAAATCAAGCTTACCAGCTCCTCGAAGACAAAGTCTTACTCAAGCTCGACTGGGCTAAAAATCAAAAAACCAAATCATCTCTTAAGAAAACTGTTGCTTTCGCCGCTGAAGGTAACAGTAATTCCAACACTGACAAAATTATGGCCCGAATGGATGCCATGACCATGAAAATGGATGCTCAGTATAAAGACTTTCAATCACGCTCAAATTAACCAAACCTTGACGATGATGACATACCCATGTCACGTAATGAAGAATCCAAATTCATGAAAACCTTCCGTCGTACTCGTTTTTACAATGATCACCGTGACCGTGATTCCAACCGTGATAACTGATGTTCAAGCCGAAGAAACGATTACAACCGAGACAACTATCAATCTCACTCTGATGATAAACCCGATCTTCAAAAGCAACTTAGCGATTTTATCAAAGCTCAACACTCGACTAATTCTTTTGACAAAGTCACTTTTATGGATCTCAAAAACAAACTCGAAACAACAACCAAAAACTATCAAGCGTCAATTCAAAATCTTAAAGCTAAATTCGACAGATTTGCTGAC